>JARHVA010005407.1:217500-297500 GCA_037957365.1 Torreya grandis
TATAAATTCTTGTATGTGGATGAACTATATAATAATTTTCACATTGATTTCCTTGATCTAAATAGATAATTTAGATATACAAACTACTCTATGATCATTATTTTAAGTAGGATTTACTTAGTTGTTTATAATAGATTTCTTAACCATCTAGCATGTAAATCTGGTTTGAATTCTATGAGAAGAAGAATCTTTTATTAGATTATATAGTTAATTAGATATAAATTGTATTTTTAATTCATCATTACATAGTATTAAAATAAGCATGAAAACTAAGATTGATAGATTCATTTGGTTTATCATGTTATGTATGTAATAAATTCATTTGCATAGATGCATATGGATCTCTTAGTCACTTTCAGCAATGCATAAACTATTCAATTTTTTTATTGTTGGTTCATATAAAAAACAAACCAGAATCTTTCCTTATAACATGCATTTTATACATACTTGATTACATGTAAGGTATGTATGTGCTTTCTCTTTCTCTTTTGATAGATGAACTTACTTGCCTCACTACCCTTGTATTATCCAACAAAAAAATGTAAGAGTTCCTTAAGTGGAATATTTTATTTGGGTTCCACTCAACTTGAAACTTAGTTGGATTATATTGCTTTAATTATGTTATTTCATGTTTTTATAAATATATTGCTTCATCTTATAATCTATTAAAATTATGAGTTTAATATAAAATTCTATGGTTTAATAGGTATACATTTATGTGGATAATAATGGAACATTATATGAAAGTTTATTCCTTCCCTATATAGTTATCTAAAATGATTTATTTATTGAATAAATACATAATCTTTCTTCTCTTGAAATAAATAGATAATTAAGTTTTTATTATTTAAAATTTATTAGCCTCTTTTGTTTTATAATATCACATTGGCTATACTGATTCAATGGTAATATTAATTCATTTCTTGACTGCTTATACGATAATGATGTTGATCATAACTATATCATTAATCATTATTCTAAGTAATGACATTCATTTTAATAAGGAAATGATGTATGAATTATTTAAAAAAGTATTTTGGTGACCTCAAAGGCCATGAGGCATTTATGACCTTGACCGATAGCATTATGAAACCTTGAGTTTTAAATTTGTTTTATTTTTATGTAATAACATATTCTGTTGCATGAATGAATAGAAATATGCATGTATTGAATTAATTTTTTTTAATGATTATGTTTACTTATTTGAGTTATGCTTAAATATAAGGTTAGTAACTTGTACTTTTAATGTAAACTTATGTTAACCTGAATGATAACTTAGGATAATAGAGTTATACTTCCTAGTTAAACTAATCCTTGAACTTAACTACCCTCGAGCGGGACTAAAACTCACTGGGGAGAGTGAGGTATTTACCTAGGGTTAAGGACCTAGAAATGATCCTATGTGGAATTAAAAGTGACACATATGGTGCTAGGGTCCTATACATGTATACATATATCAATATGCTCCAAACCACTTAAATAATTTAATATAGTAACACACTTCTCTATAGCACCTTTTGTATGTGTTTATCTCTACCTAATTACCTCAGTTCATCTCCTTTGGTTATAGTTACACATACGTGAGTACATTAAAATTTTATCACTTGTGTTATCAAGTGAGTTAATTGGGCCTACAATGCATCTAAAATGTACTCTAATATACAATTAAAAAAATTGGGGTTGTTTCATCTAGTATCACAGCATTTTTATGCTCTAGGAAACTTTAGAAATGAGTTTTCTTCTTATAATTTTGTAATCTACTGAGTAATCACTTGTAACTATTAATATGGTTAAATGTGATCAATTGGAGGCAACATGCATGGGAACCATTTTAATGTCAACCCAGCTAGGGGCAAAGGTAGAGGATGAGGAATGGGTCATCATGATCATATCCCCATTCATATCCAAGAAGAGTTACCCATGAATAATGCTAACAGTAATACCAAAATACCCAATGCTAAAGTAGTCGATGGGAATCCAAAAAACAAGCATGAAAATATCCTTAGTGGAATCTTGATATATCTTAATACCTTGCAAGGAAATATTGACAACCAAGAGAAAAGATTGAACAATCTTGAAGGAATATCCCAAGAGGAAGTACCTAGATTGAAAATGGGGCAGATTGAAGGACATATAATTCAAAAACTACCATTGACCAAAATTGACCTAATCATTAAAAAAATTAAAAATCTTCCACCACATACCTTTTTAGGTGAGGAATTAGGTGATACAAATAATACATGGATGGTATACATGCATAAATACTTCAACTTAACATGCCATCGAATCTGAAAGACGAGGTGACATCCTACCAGCTAGTTGGACCTGTATCTTTATGGTGGAATAACCTTTGTGTTATTAAAGGATATCATCCTTTAAACCTATCCTAGTCTATTTTTTAGACTCAATTTCACAAAATATACTTGAATGTAAAATATAAGGAGCTGAAAATCACCAATTTTTAGATTTTAAAGTAAGAAAACATGTTTGTTATTGACTATGAGAACAAGTTTTTGAATTTGTTGTGTCATATGAACTATATGCATGATGAATAAAACAAGATTACTGAATTCAAAATTGATCTCAATAAATTATTGATGCATGATGTAAATATGATGAACCCAAGGAATTTGGTTATAACAATCGAATCACCATACAAGGTTGAGAAAAAAGAAAAGTCTGGCCAAAAGGCAAGACAAAAATTTAAGACAAGTGGGAAATAGTATAAAGTAAAGAACCTGTTAGTACCCAAAATTACACTAAAATAATTGATCCCTTGTCAAGTTTCAAAGCCTAAGTCCTTAGCCCAAGTCCTATTTTTAAATTTTCACTTCAAGGTCAAGTTCCAAATCAAATAAGCAAAGTGTTAAAATGATCTTTACTTGATGTATGTGTAAAGCCCTAAGACTTTTTTAAACTTTTTACACAAACATTTTTGTCCAATAGAAATAGGTCTTCATGATTTTTGTCTTGAACAAAAATTCCAAAGACTTATTTCTGTCAGGAAAAGTGTTCACACAAACTCCAAAGAAATTCTATGTTTTATGCTAAACTCTTATTTGTTTCAAATTTTTTGTTCATGGAAAAAAAGACTGCAAGTCCATTTGTTTCAAAAAATTTGCCCATGGAAAAAATTTTGAAGGGTAATTTTCCTTTAGGTATTTTTCTTGTCCAAAAATCTTGATAAAAGTCAATTGTCTCAATAAAATTTTAAGTTCAAATCTTTCAGCAAAAATGTTAAGCCTAGTTTCTTCAAGGAAATTGTTTTGCACTAAATGTTAGAAATAATTATCTTAATGAAGAAAAAATGTTGAAGACTCAATTTCTTTGGCAAAAGTGTACGATTAAATTTCTTTTTAAAGAGTGCAAAAGTCATTTCTTTTGAAAGAAGTGTAAAGTCCAATTTCTTCAAGAAAAATGTAAAGATCAAAGTCTTCGAGAAAATTTTTTTAGACAAAATATCTAAAATAATTATTCGAATGAAGACAAAAATGCTGAAGATTAAATTATTGTAGAATAAGTGACCAAGAGAGTTTAATTTATTTGGGAAAATTATCTCAAAAAAATGTCTAAAATAATTATCCCAATGAATAAAAATCCTGCAACAATTGTTGTTGAGACAAAAATGCTAAATATAGGAATGTCAAGGACCAAAGATCGAATAAAAATAGAGATGATGAAGAAAACAAGCTAAAGATAAAGACCCATAATAAATTCCCTAAGCTCAAAAATTGTTAATTTTCCTTATTTATTTTGAGCCAATCATAGCCAAGCTAGCAGATCATAATCAAACAATGCACATTGATGTAGAGGAATATGATCCAATGGCACATAGGGGTCAAAAAAGTCAAAACAACCTCCATGGGAACATGAAGAGGACACATGTCAAAATCTCAATGATTGGAACTAGTAGTGTGATAGTCATGTGAACATTTGTGATGGCCATGTGAATGTCTTTTGATGGTCGTGTGAACATCAAAGTTAAGTTTCAATGGATACTTACTATTTATGCATTAAATTTGATATCCATAAGAACATCAATGATGGTCACATAGATGTCAAATTATGAGTGCATAAACATCAAATTAAATTCATAATGGATATCCAATGTCATTTGATCATTTGGATCTGGATTGATGGTCCATGTTCTATTGGGTTTCAAGATTAATTACATAAATGGAAGATGACTTGTCAAAGGACTTAGGATGAATAAGGAGTTTTCAAGTGGTAGAAGGACACTAACCTAGCAAATATTGATTATGTAGAGTGATGAGAACATGTAGAGCTACCAAGTGGCATGCTAGCATTCATTATGAAGACAAGGATCTAGTAGTTCTAGTCCTAGGTGGAATTTTCAAATATATGGACCTAATGATGTGTTGACATGTGTCTTAGGGGAAATGGCCACATGTCAAGTTAATGAACAAAGTGACATGGTGATACCACATATGTATACACATCATGATCAAAAATCCTGTGCATAGTGAGTTTATGGAGCTTTCACCATTGATAATACATTGACTAGGTAAATTACAGATGAGTCATGGTAGTTGTACATGAAATATGGGGTTTTAAAATAAATTGAAATTTTGATCAAAGAGATATGGGTCCCTTTATCCAGAAGCTCATGATTTATCTCCCAAGGATGTTGTAAAGGGCATAAAGGTTGAACATCTAGATGTGACTAGTTTTTTATAGGTACATTTAAAGTTTGGGGGTTGTGGATGGAATGTGTATTTTGACAGTTAGCAGTACAAATGGATACTTTTCAATAAAATGGAATAATAATGAAGCACTTGCAACCTGCTAACATTATAGTTGTTTTTTTGGCATACTAATATAAAGGATCTTATGTTCATAAAATTGATGACCTCTTTACAGATCTTGGGTAAAGCCTATATGAGAAGGGAAGTTATAAGAATGAAAAGTCTATGTTCAATTAATTATAATTAAAAATGGATTTACTAACCCCTTATGTGTTCATTTGAGACTTCACTAGGGGGACTATAAGTGTTAATTGTGTAAATTGTAAATTGCCAAGTGGGGTTAAAATTTCCCCAATAAGTTAGGTGAAATAATGTATTTATGCATTAAAATGGGAAATAAGGGGAGAACTTTGAAAATGAAAATTTGCAAAAAGGTGAATTTGCAAAATGTAAAATTTGAAAATACAAGTTGGAGCCAAAAAGTAAAAAGTTGAAAATAACCTAAGTTATTATATTTTCATTTGCTTTGTTTGCCCAAGCTCTTCCATGAAAGTAAATTATAGGTTTGTAAATACAAGGTGGGTCACTCTAGAGAATATCATTTAAAAGGGCCATGGATCTAGAATATTCCTAGAGAATCATGGAAAAATTAGGTTGTTTCATAATGTGCATGAGAGGGAGGGCATTTGTCCAAAAGGTTCCATCTATGCAGGTAAGTGGTCGAGAGTATCCCCAAGTAGTTACACATAATGGCATAGTTTATTTGGCCCTGTACCATGAATATTCTCCTTTTAATTCATGTTAAAGGCATCTCCCACCATGAAATCAAAATATGTGCTCCAAATCTTCATTATTCTTTATAAAGGTAGTTAGAACATTGTTTTTTCTTGTAGATGGATGAATATTTCAAGCATGGCAAGGGAATATTTCCTAGTTGGAAGCATCTTGGTAGACTTGAAAGTTTGTTTTACAATTTTGAAATTTGCAACCCACAATTCTAGATTTGAAAATGTATAAATATGGGGTTTTTCCTCTATTCAAGGTTGTTGTTGGTTGTTGTTTTAGCTATTCATTTTTTCTAAGTCTAGGTTATACAAAAAAAAAATTGGGATAAATTTTTGCATGTAGATTTTTTCTCCCTTTCTAAGGTGGTTTTAGTTTTATAACCATTATCAAGTTTTGAGAGCATTTTTATGTCTCCCTTGTCAAAATAGCAATCTCACCATGCTTGTCCCCATGGTAGCATTTTAAAATATAGATGTGTGTAATATTTTTTTTTAAGTTAATGAAAATGATTTTGGCTCTTTGTTATTTCCTATAGATGAAGTGCAGTGACATGTTTTGAAAAAAAAATTATTAGACATTTGGGTTTGTGCTCACTACTAGTTGTCATTTTGAGCATAGATTTAGATTAAAAACTTTTTCTACATTATTTCAAGATATGTTGCTGAATAACTTATTAGGGAACCCTAGGTTTATGGATTTGACAGGGAAAAGCTTTTGAAAGATTAGTTTTAGTATATGTTCTAGTCTCTTAGGGATCATTTGGTATTTACCGTTATCTTGAATTTGAAGTTTTTATTCATCTTTGCTAAAGAATATTGTCATGAAATACTACAAGATACACTATTTTTTGGAAACCACTAGCACACAAACCTCCTTATTTTTAATCATATAACTTGTCCTACCTTGTCCTACCCTACAAATAATACACCCTTTAGATATTATAAGTTTTATTTGCCTATAGATGCATAAATATTATATACTTAACATGTGTCTAGATTTTGTGTTTTGAAGCATAATACTATAGTTTTCCATTAGACCACTATTGTTGAATATGTTATAGAATGAAGATTGTAGTCATTTCCTCATTTGTCTTTAGTAGCTTGTATATGGATTAGAGCATTTATGCATTTTGTGTGATAACCCTTCATGGGTGAAGTGTGCAAACTTGGTTATGCCCTATTCATATTTGTTCCTTGTGCCAAAAATCCCCATGGAGGTTGAATTATACAATCTCTCCATGTGAGCAAGCTACCCCATAGGTCCTCTCACATTGGTTCAGATAGATCCAAAAGTAGTAGGGAACTAACCATACCCTTTGGAGGTTTCTCTCAATAATTTTTTATATTCAGTCCATTCTAGATGGAAAACCCTTCCCCAACTACAATGACATACTTGTAGGTTTTTCATATTTGTTTGTCATTTTATTCAAGTGTGCAAGGCTGAGAGTAAGAGGTGTAAAACTAGGAACCAACACTCTTTTGACACCATTGTCGAGGACACTTCTTATCATCCATGTTGCTAAGGACTCTTATAGAGAGCTATTGGAGGTGTTTTTTCCCTTTGAACATTATTCTCAATATTTTAGTGTCTTTGATTTTACTCTCATAATTTACTTTAGTAAAGTATGGTGTTATCATGTATCATAGTCAATTGATTAGTTGTTATATTCTAGAATGGTGATTTTAGTGGTGACTCTAATTTTTATCACCTAGTTTCAAAGAAGACCAGTGCTTGTTATAAATATATTTATTAACCTTTATCTTTGAGTATTTTTCTTGTTTGTAAAGCTGGAAGGACTAAGATCATCTTTTAGAGGTGACCCATCAAAGAAACTAGTCTCTCCTTTAAGTATTAATCCAAGAATAATGGGACAAGTTTGGAGGCCTATCGAAGGGCAAAGTTCAACTGCTAAGGATAGTCAGGATTTTGATAATCTTGAAATATTTATTGATCCTCCCATTTTTGAGGATTATCATAGCTCTCCTAACAATTATGAAACCTATAGTCATATGTATTACCTAGCTCCTTCTCAACTAGCTAAATCTTCTCCCAAGTTTGATCCACTAAGTCCGCCTCATTCACCCCTTCATATCCCTTTGCCATTTATTCTTGAACCTCTAATTAAACCAATCATGAGGCATAGGGATCAAAATGATAATAAACATCCTGCATTCCATGTTCCTAGATTTAGTCCTATCAATTTTGATGAAATGATCGACTATCCTAATGAAGTCCCAAATAAAGTAAGGAAATGCCTTCCACATTCCAAGGGAACAATGTAGTGACTAGTGATCAAAATCTAAGGGATTTTAAAAATATCATTGAATATTATGAGTTTGAGTATGAGGATGCGTGAATAAATATATTTATGCACATGCTGAAGGAAGATGCTTGTGAGTGGTTCAATTCTTGTCCCCCTAGATGCATCAATTCATAAGAAGAGATGTAAAAAAACTTAGAATTTAATATGGTGCTAAGATTGATCAAATATTTCTCATCGATAAATTTTAGAACATAAAAAAGAACCCTAATGAGTGTGCATAGGACTTCAATACATGGTTCAATAAAACTATGATGCCACTACCCAAAAATATTAGGCCTAGTGATATAGTGTGCTTGATAAAATATTATGATGCCTTTGACAAGAAGGTCATGTACTACTTGAGGGACAAGGCACACACTAACCTACGATTGATATTCAATATGGCCATCCAAATTGAAAAAAGAAAAGGGCTATGGGAAATTCCATGAACAAGAAGGCTGATGTGAAGCTGGTCAATTCTAAAAAGACACAGTCTATAAAGAGAACCAACCTTAAGGAGACTATTAGAAGTTTGGCATCTATTATCAAAGAAATTTCATATAAGTTGGCTAGAGATAAAAGGGGATCCCTCATGTGTCTACCAATCAAGAGAGGGATACAAAATAGAATCAAGTACAAGGAAGATCTTTCCACCATCAAGATAATGATATAGGGAAGAGGCCTACACGTGAAGAAAGAATAAATAGAAATCAGAATAAAGGGGCTAGAAAATAAGTGCCTAATCCTTTAAATGCCAAGATGAATGTTGTAGACTATGACATTGAAATTGATTGGTATGATAAATGATTTCTTCCACATCCCCCATGTGATACAACTAAACTGATTGATGAAGATGCAGATGAACTTGAGTTTTCATCATCCAATGATGAGATTTTGATGTTCAATTGTTAAAGCCCTCAAAGCAAATTGACTACCTCCAAAGAATTGATAAGTGTTAATACTATTAATCAATTTTGGAGTGTAATTGAGAAGGTAAGTGTCCCAACTCTTGAATTTTCTTGTGATGTTAATATGGCATAAGCATATGAATTGCCCATTCATGAATTTGATTTCTTATGTTATATGATGATCAATAAATATGATGGAGGAATTTTATCAATTGAGAATAGGCAGCTGCTAATTAATGTAGTAATTACCCAAGAGAAGAAGTATCACTTGAGAAGCAAATATCAGGTTGTTGCTCCTCAAGACACTACCCCTTCAAATTCAAAAGTAGGGGATGTTAATAAGGATGCTAATAAAGCTACAACAATCCCTAAGGATTCTAAATCAGTGCATGTTTCCCAATTTGTTATGCCTAGAGGTGTTTTAGCCAAGAATATAATACCTATATTGTCTAGTATCCCTAAGGGTGTGAATGATGCTAAAATTAATTTACCTTTGAAGGCTGGTGATAAAAATGCAAATTCATCCTAGCCTACTCCAATTTAGATCATAAGTGGTTGTATTCCAACTAAAGGTATTATCACCCTTCCACCAAATATTTTTCCTCCTCAATAAATCATATGTGATATGGACCAAGTGTTGAGCTAACTTAAAATTACTATGCCACTTGTTGAATTATTAAGAATACTTGAACATAGGAAGAGAGCATTTGAGTACTTAAAATTTAGTGTAAGGTCAACTATGAATGAAATTGAGTTACCCTAAACACCCCCAAAAAGTGATGAAGAATTAGAAGAGGTTGTTAAACCTATTTTTGAAGCTCTAGTTGGGGACTGCATTAGTGGAGAGTTAGCTAAATGTGGACCCATTTTATATAATCTTGTTGATCAATGGCTTGATTATCCACAACTATATGTTTGATTTTGGAGCTTCTTGCAATGTGATGCCCTTGGGTGTCCTAAACAAGCTCAGAGTGAAGATTATGTCAGTCTTTTACAAATTTTATGCCATGGACTCACAAGAGGTACCATTTGTGGGATAAGTCAAGGGATTAGTTGTATAGTTAGTAGTTTATCCTAGTAAATATCTAAAAATGGGTGTGGTAGTTTTGTACTGCTTTCCTAAGTGGGGGATGTTATTTTTACGTAAATGAGCTACTAGTATTGGTAGAAGTGTACATATAGACTTATCTTATGCCACTATTCCACTGGAAGGTAAGATGGTCAATATTTTGAAGGAGATGATGATGCTACATATAATTGAAGATTTGAAACATGCTCTAAATTATGTGTTGTATATGGATGTTGAGCTTGGCAAATGTTTTGGGAATGTTGATGCTAATGAACAACCTACTATTATTAATGTTGAACCTGATAGTGAAGGAATAGTTTGGAGGATGTGTTTTATCGAGGCTTACTCCAGTCTCAAAAATAGAGATGGAGTTATCTTATATGCCCCTAATGGTAAATGTTTTATATTTTATTTTATACTATCCTTTGAGTGCATGAATAATAATTATGAGTGTGAGGCACTCTTAATTAGTTTAAGGATTTCCTATGAATATGGAATTAAAAGTTTGATTGTCAAGGGTGATTTTGAGTTAGTTTTTAGGAAGATCTGTAATGCTTATGCCATAAAAAATAAAAGGTTGAAATAATATCAAAATGTTGTTTGGGATTTACTTGAATTATTTGATGCATTCAAAATTTTTTATCATGGTAGAAGTTTCAACCAAGAAGCTGAAAAACTTGTAAGGTTAGGTGATCAATTTGAAATTGAAAATATGAGCCCTCATTGTTAGTATCAAGTGGATGTGCTTGTTAGTCCTTTAGCCCCATATAATGTTCATCATTGGTAGGTGTTTGATGATGATGATCAAATCAGAAGGTTTCTAAATTTTAAAGCTGAGTTTCATGATCAAATCATAGACTTGGAATCCATGGTTCAAGTTTGTGATGGAAAGGAAACCTTATTTGGGAAGGACATTATTTATATGAAGACAAACATGCTCCCTCAAAGACTGGTAGGTTTAGAATCATCTTTTGATGTAGCTAATAGAATCAATTCAAGAGGCTCATTTATCTCAAAAGATATGACTAAGTGTAGTTTAGGTTCTCATGAAAATCCAAGGAAGGTTTCATGGGGTACTCACCTGAGTGTAGCTAAGAAGCAAGATTACATGCATATGTTAAGGAGGTACTAATATTTCTTAGCATGGTCTTATTCTAAGCTAAAAATGTATACATAATATTTGTGTCAGTATGTCATCCCATTACATCTTGATAGCAAGCCTTTTAGATAGAAATAAAAGCCTATTAACCCCATCTTTTCCGCCAAGATGAGGGATGAGTTAAATGATGCTATGTACCTAAGGATATGATATATATGAGTTTATGAATATGTCAACATGTGGTACACATCCCCTTAGATAGTTATATGGGTCCAATATATTAAGATAATGGAGTAACTTGTATAATTAGTGCATTGGGTAATGGTTAACCTACATTGGGATTAGGAGGTTACCCATCCATTTTTAGTTAGATAGAGGTATATATAAAGGATATGATTAGTATTTTAGGGAGGCAAGTAAGCAATGAGTCTTCTATTGTAAGAAGATATTGGAGGTTGTTCCCTCGAAGAGACATTATGGAGTTATTCCTTCCTAAAGGAGTATTGTATGGTGTTGCCCTACCTTAAGGGTATTATATTTCTACATATATCGAATATTTAGATATCTTGGTCCACCAATATCTATTTTGGTGTTGATATACATTATATTCTACATATTTTCCAATTATTATAAGTATGGATCATAACAAGTGGTATCAGAGCTTCGATTTGGGTAATTAATGTGGAGAAAAACCTTAGTTTTTTGGAATCATCAATATCTTTCAATATATTTTGATTTTTTGTAAAATTTTTTTATTGAATATGAATAATATTACAAGGAAGTCTTAGTAAAAAAATGGAGCCTTTATGATCAATTTTGAGGGAGTTATTCATATGTTAAATTTTTTACTGATTTCATCATATCTTCTAAAATATAAGGAATTTTTTGGTTAAATTTTTACTAATTTTGTATCATGATATAGGAAAGATACTAAAAAATTTCATATTTTTTTGATATGTTTGGAGTGAGTTACTATGATTTTATGGTTTTTCATATATTCGCTCTATAGGCCAAAATTTGAGGAAATTTTTCACAAATTTTTTAATGAAGTTACACTATCATAAGGTGATGATAAATTCAAAATTTGGTACTATTTTTATCCATTTTAAATGAGTTATTGATATTTTAGGGTATTTCATTAACCCTGGTTTTTTTTTGTGGATCGTGAAGTTGCAAGTTTTTTCAGGGGAGGATGATATTGATGCTAGAGAATGGTGGATCCTTTTTAAGGAGAATAATACTCAGATAATTTTGTGTCAAACATTCTTATCTCTTTCTTTGTCTAGGCCTACATAACATTGGTTTAATTAGTTGAGCTTTGTATAAAAATTATTCTTCATGGGAAAAAATGGAACAGGTCTTCCTAGATCGATGGGATATAAAAGAAAAAGAGGATGAAGAAGAGGAAAAAATTAATGATGCTAATGAAGAGTAATTAGATGATAAGTGTTTAAATAATTTGGCTCTAAATAAATCTGATTCAATTTTTTAGTTTTATGGATGCATTCAAAAGAAGAAGGTTGTTGTGTCCATAAACCCTACCAGCAAGTATAATTTCATCAACATGAATGTGGCCAAACATCTATATGTTCAAGCAAAGAATATCAAAGAGGTTCAAGTAGATGGTAATAATATTTAAATGTTTGAATGTTTGAATCTCATTATGGATCATATTTTTATGCTTTGGATATGGATGATGTGGATATGGTTCTTGGATATACATGACTAGAGACTTTGAGAACAATCAATATTAATGTTCAAAAAAAAATCATGAAGTTTTAGTATAGGAAAAATAAGGTCACTTTACATAATATCATAGTGGGAAAGGCACCAATAATAGTCTAGGTAGACCATGATGATGAGATTGAAATAGGTGATGAAAAGCATGAGGAAGATTTAGATGACATAGATAAAGACACACTACAATTAAAAATGAACACTTCATCTACTCAAGAGACCAAGGAGGAAAAGGTGGAAGAGGTAGAAGAAAAGGTGGATAATGTCAAATTATTATAAAAAGTTGAGGTATATAGACACCCACATCATCATGTGAAGAAACAATCATGGAACTAGGTGAGGGAGTTTCATAACAAAAATCATTTTGGATATATAGGAAATTAGATTTCCAATCACTATGGCTATGCATGGAAGCCAAAGAAGAAATAATATGGTCAAGTATGGAATTAGAGAAACACATTGGCCTATGAAACATGGAATGAATGGGGAATAACTATGACTATACATGGAAGAATACCTACTATGGTCATGGTTGGAATCAGATTAGTCCAACGGAATATGGTACATGGAATCAAAAGAGGAATAATTATGCATGGACACCAAAGTAGTACATTTATGATCATGAATAGAATTAGAGGAGAATAGTGGAATTTGAAAACAAGCTTAGAGAGATATCACCTACCAAGATCACATATGGATGGCTAGATGATCGAGATTGGAGACAAGTGTGCAAAGATTTGAAGCACACTCATTATTTGGTGTTTTCCTATGTTTTAGGGATGAAACAAGTCAAGGAGGGATGTAATGCTATGTACCTAGGGATATGATATATATGGGTTAATGGATATGATGACATGTGGCACACATCCCCTTAGATAGTTATATGGGTCCAATATATTAAGATAATGGAGTAACTTGTGGAATTAGTACATTGGGTAATGGTCATCCTACATTGGGATTAGGAAGTTGCCCATCCATTGTTAATTAGATAAAGGTATATATAAAAGAGATTATTATCATTGTATGGAGGAAATTAAGCATTGATTTTTATATTGTAAGAGGATATTGGAGGTTTTCCCCTTGAAGAGACATTGTGAAGTTATTCCTTCTTAAAGGAGTATTGTATGGTGTTGCCCTACCTTAAGGGTATTCTATTTCTACATATATTGAATATTTGGACATCTTGGTCCATAAATATCTATTGTGTTGTATTGATATACATTTTATTATAAATATTTAATATTTATTATAAGTGTGGATCATAACAAAGAAGCTAAAATATGGTGGTATAATTCAGCCCATCAAGTATTCATCATGGGTTGCCAATTTAATCACTCTGCAAAAGAAGAGTGGTGGCATCCTCTTGTGTGTGTATTTTTGAAATTTGAATTAATCTTCTTTAAAATATAATTACCCACTTCCCAATATGGAGAACCTGATACAAAGTGTTATTGGATTAGAGATGTTATCAACATTATATGGCTTCTCAAGGTACAACCAAATTATGGTGTAGGAATCTGAGAGATCCAAGACTACGTTCACTACACCTTGGGGCACGTATGTATATATGAGGATGCCTTTTAAGTTTATGATTGTTATTGTAACACTATATTTATATATGGATATTTTTCTATAGGGATAATTAACTTGTTCATTATTATGTTTTAGGATGACATTACTATGTACTCCAAGATTAGAGAGTAAAATTTGGAGCATCTAGAATAGGTGCTGATTAGATACAAGGAGTTTGAAATTTTAATTAATTTTAAAAAATTACACTTTGGAGTATAAAAGGCTAAGTTTATAGGTTATATATTATCTAAGGATGGTTTCATGATTGACCCTGGAAGGGTCAAAGCCATTGACAAAGTGTTTATCCTGTAGTCCAAGAAAGGAATTCAGTCTTTCTTTGGATAAATTAACTTTGTAGGGAGTTTTGTGTTCCAATTTTATAGAGATTACTCTACCTATTTCTTCCATGAAAAATAAGTACCAAAGCATCAAATGGGAGGAGAAGGTTTTTCAATCATTTAGTGACATTAAAGGAGCTTTAAAGTCTTCCCCTATCTTGGCTAGCCTTGATTACACAAAGCCATTCTAGATATTCTCTTTTACATCATACAATATTATTTTTGATGTTATATTGTAAAATAATGAATATGGTCATGAGTATCCCATATCTTTATTTATAAAATCTATGCAAGGTCCTAAACTGAACTATACTATCATGGAAAAATAAGCTTTTTCTCTCTTGAAAGTTGTCAAGATGTTCAAGCCTTAAACTCTGAGTTCAAAGATTATTACTTATATCCTTCATACCACGGTGAAGGACATATTGACTCAGACTAAAGTATCTATTAATATATGTAGGTGGGTCAACAAGTTACAAGAGTATGATATGTATATTTAGACCACCAAGTTAGTAACAAGGATGGATCTAGCCAACCTTATGGCTGAGACCAATTTGTAAGATATTGAGGTAAACACTATTTTTTTTAATGTTTATGATTCCTTGAGTTAATTTAATGTGTCTCTATGGTATAGAGATATTATTTACTACTTAAAAAATCTTAATTATCCCCCTGACTTGGATAAAAATCAAAGAACTCTTATGCTTATTTCCCAAAAATACCTCTTGACTGAGAACAGACTAGCATGGAAGAATTTGAATGAGGTTCTCCTAAGATGTTTGCTAGAAGAATAGAATACTGACCTAATTGAATACTTCCATAGTGTAGTATGTGGTGACCATTTTACACCCAAAGTCACAACTCATAAAATTCTAAGAGCTAGTTATTAGTGGTCATCATTGTTTAAAGATAATTCTCTGATAGTTAGAAAATATGAAAAATACCATCACTTTTTAGGGAGGATGAAAGCTTAAGGTTCTCTTCCATTATAGCATGTGATGATTGAAGGACCATCCAGATAATTGGGAGTGAATTTCATTGGAGAAATTATTGATTTTTCAAGCACTAGACATATATGGATACTAGTTACAACTAACTACTTCACAAAGTGGGTTGAATCAAAACCTACAAAGAAAGTAACACACTAAGTAGTTATGGATTTTTTTTAAAATTAGATTATTTATAGATTTGGTGTGCATGTTACAAGTTATTGTTGATGATTTTATGAGACTCAAATCCAAACCTTTAGTGGTATTATGCAAAAGGTGCAAGATTAAGTTGACCTACGCTTCTAATTACAACCCTCAGGGGAATGGTAAATAAAAATTTAGTAATAAGAACTTGCTCAAAATCATTAGATGTAAATTTTAAGTAAATAAGAAGAAGTGGGGCGAATAGCTAAAATTTGCTTTGTGGACTGATAGGATTATGCCCAAAAGAGCTATAATCAAAATCCTTTTTGAGCTTGTTTATAGAGCTCAAGTAGTTTTGCCTATGAATTTGTAGTTACCCACTTATCAACTCATGCAGCAACTAGAAGATGATGAGTAAATCAACCACTATGAAAGTAGGATGAACCAGATTATTGAGCTTGATGAAATTCTAAGACAAGATCATGAAAAACACCTTAATTTTAAGTAAAATATGAAGAAAATATTTGATATAAAAGTCACTCTAAGAACTTTCCAAGGAGGTGATTTGGTTCTAATTTGGGATAATAGGCATGAGGAGAAAGGCAAGCATAGTAATTTGATGCCTTGTAGATGGGTCCCTATTCCATTGACTGCTAGATTAGGGAGCATACTATCTTCTTAAGAGACTTGGATAGTGAAATACTAGAGCTTTAAGTCAATGGTAGACATCTAAAATACTTCCTTGATTAAGTCCTTAACATGTGTACCATATTATATAGTGTATAGTTTTATCTTTCTATCATTTCATTATTTTGGCACCCCTTTGCTTTGGGTCTTATTTGTACAATTCCCTTTCATGTTTCTATCATATGTTCATTTCCATATCCTCCTGATCTATTATTGTCAAATATACCATTGTTTTTGTATTCTTCATGAGTGTTTGTTGATAAAATGTTAGGTCTTGACTCTATGACCCAATAGATTGACACCTGGTCTTATATTTTGGGGTTCTTTTCACACTTGTAGGGATTATGCATCCCTAGGTAAGAGCTAATTTTAGTGCCCAAAATTACACTAAATCAATTGAGCCCTTGTCAAGTGTCAAATCTTGAGTCCTCAGTCCAAGTCCTATTTTTGAATGTTCACTTCAAGGTCAAATTCCATGTCAAATTGGCTAAGTGTTAAAATGATCTTTACTTGGCGTATGTGTAAATCCCTTAGACTTTTTTAGACTTTTTACATGAACACTTTGCTTAATAAAAATAGGTCTTCAAGATTTTTATCTTTGACAAAAAATTTGAATACTTATTTTCGTTAGCAAAGTGTTCACACAACATCCAAATAAATTCTATGTTTTAGGCCAAAGTCTTATTTGTTTCAAAAAATATATTTGCAGAAAAAAAAATCGTAGGTCCATTTGTTTTGGACTTTTTATCTGTGGCAAAAATTATAAAGGGGTTTTTCCTTTAGGCATTTTTCCCACACAAAAATCCAAACGAAATTCAATTATCTCAGTAAAATGACAAGTTCAAATCTTTCAGCAAATATGTTAAGCCTAGTTTCTTCAAGGAAATTATTTTAGACAAAATGTCTGAAACAATTATCTCGATGAAGAAAAAAATGTCGAAGACTCAATTTCTTTGATAAAAGTGTAAGATTCAATTTCTTCATCAAAAGTGTAAAAGTCATTTCCTTTAGCAAAAGTGAAAAAGTCATTTCCTTCTTCAAAAGTGTAAAGTCCATTTTCTTTGATAAAAATGCAAAGATCAATTTCTTCAGGGAAATCATTTCAAACAAAATGTCTAAAATAATTATCCAACGAAGACGAAAATGTTAAAGACTGAATTTTTATGGGAGAAGTGACTAAGACAATTCAATTTCTTCAAGAAAATTACCTCAAATAAAATGTTTGCAATAATTATCTCGATGAACAAAAATCTCTCAACAATTACTGTCAAGACAAAAATGTCGAAGACCAAAAGATGAATGAAAATATAGAGGTTGAAGATAGAAAATCTGAAGATAAATACCCAAAACAAATCCCTACACTCAAAACTTGGTAATTTTCCTTATTTATTTTGAGCCAATCACAACCGAGATGGAAGATCATGATCGAATGGTATGCTTCAATGTGGAGGAAGATGATCCAATAACATGTATGGGTCAACAAAGTTAAAGGAACCTCTATAGGAATATGAAGAGGACACATGTCAAAATCTCAATAAGTGGAACCAGTAGTGTGATGACTACATGGACATCTATGAGGGTCACCTGAACATCTTTTGATGGTAGTACAAACATAAAAGTTAAGCTCTAATGGATATATATTATTTATGGTTTAAATTTTATGGTCACACAAATGTCATTTATAGTCACACAAACATCAAATGATAGATGCATGAATGTCAAATCTAATCCATAGTGGACAACCAATGGCATTTGATCATTCAGATCTAGATTGATGGTTTATGTTCTATTGGGTTTCAAGATCGATGACATGAATGAAATCTAACTTGTCAAAGGACTCAAGCCAAATAAGGAGTTGTCATGTGGAAGAAGGGTTCTATCTTGGAAAATATCAACTATGTGGAGTGTCGAGAGACTATAGAGCTACCAAGTGGCATGCTAGCATTCATCATAAAGACAAGGATCTGGCAGTACTAGTCCTAGGTGTACTTTTCAAAGATATGGACCTAATGACATATTGACACATGTACTAAGGGAAATGACACATGTCAAGTTAAAGATCAAAGTGACATAGGCATACATGTCATGATCAAAGATCTTGTGCATAGTGAGTTCATGGAGCTTTCACCATTGACAACAGATTGACAAAGAAAATGGTAGATGAGTCATGGTAGCTACACAATAATTTTGGGGTTTTTAAATCAATTGTAAATTTGATTGAAGAGTTATGGGTCCCTTTATCCACAAGCTTATGATTTATCTCCTAAGGATGTTGTAAAGGGAACAAAGGTCAAACATTTAGATGTCACTGGTTCTCTATAGGTACATTTAAAGTTTGGGAATTGGGGATGGAATGTGTATTTTGATAGTTAGAAGTATAGATGGACACTTTCAAATAAAATGGAATAATAATGAAGAACTTGAAACATGACATTATTGTTGTGTTTTTGGATACTAATATGAAGGAGCTTATGTCCATAAAATTGATGACCTCTTTTTAGATATTGCTTAATGCCTATATGATAAGGGAAGTTATAAGAATGAAAATTCTATATTCAGTACATTATAATTCAAAATGGCTTTACTAACCCCTTATGTGCTCATTTGACAATTCCCTAGGGGAACTTCCCAGAG
Organism: Torreya grandis; assembly: GCA_037957365.1. Classification (NCBI taxonomy): domain Eukaryota; kingdom Viridiplantae; phylum Streptophyta; class Pinopsida; order Cupressales; family Taxaceae; genus Torreya; species Torreya grandis. Next base: position 236,472 of record JARHVA010005407.1, read on the forward strand.
GGACTACAAGTGCTAATTGCATAAATGGCAAATTGCCAAGTGGGGTCAAAATTTCCCCAATAAGTCAAAGGTAAAATAATACATTTATGCATTAAAAAGGAAAATAAGGGGGAACCTTAAAAATAAAAATTTATAAAAAAGGATAATTTACAAAATTTAAAATATGAAAATATAAGTTGGAGCCAAAAGGTAAAAAGTTGAAAATAACCTAAGTTTTTGTATTTTCATTTACTTTGTTTACCCAAGCTCTTATATGGAAGGAAATTATAGGTTTTCAAATCCAAGGTGGGATACTCCAGAGAAAATAATTTGAAGGGGCCATGGATCCAAAATACTCCTAGGTAATCATGGTAAAATTAGGTTGTTCCATGGTGTGTATGAGAGAGAGGGCATCTGTCCAGAAGGTTCCAACTATGCAAGAAAATGGTCAAGACTATCCCTAGGTAGTTACACATAATCACAAAGTTTGTTCAGCCCTATACCATAAATATTCTCCTTACATATCATGTGAAAGGCATCTCCTACCATGAAATCAAAAAATATGCTCCAAATCTTCATCATTCTTTGTAGAGGTAGTTAGAACATTGATTTTTCATGTAGATTGATGAAGATTTTATGTGTGGCAATGGAATATTTTCCAACTAAAAGCATCTTGGTAGACTTGAAAGTTTGTTTTACAATTTTAAAATTTATAACCCATGGTCCTAGATTTGAAAATGTATAAATAGGGAGCTTCTCCTCTATTCAAGGTTGTTGTTGGTCATTATTTTAGGTGTTCATTTTCTCTAAGTCTAGGTTCTGTAGAATTGTTTCTAGGATCAATTATTGTGTGTAGATTTTGTCTTCCTTACTAAGGTGGTTATAGTTGTACATCCATTAGCAAGCTTTGAGAGCTTGTTTATGTATCCCTTGTAAAAAGAGTAATCTGACCATGTTTTTCCCCATGGTAGCTAAAGAGGGGGCTTCTCCTCTATTCAAGGTTGTTGTTGGTCATTATTTTAGGTGTTCATTTTCTCTAAGTCTAGGTTTTGTAGAATTGTTTCTAGGATCAATTATTGTGTGTAGATTTTGTCTCCCTTACTATGGTGGTTATAGTTTTACATCCATTAGCAAGCTTTGAGAGCTTGTTTATGTATCCCTTGTAAAAAGAGTAATCTGACCATGTTTTTCCCCATGGCAGCATTTTGAAATACTGATGTGTGTAATAGTTATTTTCAAGTTAATGAAAAGGGTTTTGGTTATTTATTGTTTTTTGTAGATGAAGTACAATTACATGTTTTTTAGGAATTATTGAGTGAACATTTGCATTTGTGCTCACTATTGATTGTCATTTTAAACATATATTTAGATTATAAACTCTTTTTTCATTACTTCAAGATAAGTTGATGAATAACTTGTTAGGGCACCCTAGGTTTATGGATTTGATTAGGAAAAGCATTTGAAAGATTAGTTTCAGTGTATGTTATATTCTCTCAAGGATCATTTGGTATTTACCATTATCTTTCATTTGAATTTTTTTTGCATCTTTGCTAAGGAATATTGTCTTGAAATAATGTAAGATACCCTATTGTTTGGAAACCACTAGCACACCACCCTCCTTATTTTTTATCATATAACTTATACTACCCTACAAATAATACACCCTTTATATATTATAAGTGTTATTTGCCTAAAGATGCATAAATATTATATACTTAACATGTGTCTACATTTTGTGTTTTTGAGCATAGTGTTACAGTTTTCCATTAGACCCTTCTTGTTGAATATTTTATAGAATGAATATTGCAGTCATTTTCTCATCTATTTTTAGTATCTTGTATATGAATTAAGGAATTTATGCATGTCATATGATAGCCCTTCATGGGTGAAGTGTGCAAACTTGGTTATGCCCTGGTCATATTTGTTCCTTGTGCCAAAAGTCCCCATGGAGGTTAAACAACAAAATATCTCCATATGAGAAAGTTACCCCATAGGTCCTCTCAACTTAGTTCAGGTAGAGCTAGAAGTACCATGGAGCTAACCATACCTTATGTAGGTGCCTCTTAGTCATTTTTTGATTTTGATCCATTCTAGATGTTAAACCCTTCCCTGACTATAATAGAATACTTGTGCATTTTTCATCTTTGTTTGCCATTTTATTTAAGTGTACAAGGCTGAACATAACAGGTGTACATCTAGGAACTGAAAAAACCTTTCTCTTTTGAATGAGAACTTCTAAAAATCAAATCATAACTAAATATTTTTGGGTGGCTGTAAAAATTTTATCAAGTTTTCTAATCAAAATTGGAATTTCAAATCCCATGGATCCTCTAACTTTTATTCTTATAATAAGTAAAAACATCAAAACAACCCATGTAGACCTAACACAGGTGCTAATACTATTCTAGTGGCATATTCTAGACCTATTGTTTTTTGGGAATGTGTTGAAAACCACTATAAAAGGGATTTCCCTAAACTAAAATCAGGCCAAATAGTGAATCATAAGGTATATGCTATTATTGATAATCATAATGCTGATTTACAGGCCATTCCAATTAAAACTTGAGGTACAATTAATGGATTTCCCTTGACTATCTTGATTGATTCAAGTGTGATAGATAGCTTTATTTCTAATTTTGTTGTAAGTCAATGTAATATTAAACCTATCTTGATAAGTGAAGGTTGGGAGGTTGAGTTCGGTATCAGAAAGAAAGTGTCTATTCTTGAGTGATTAAAACAAGCAAAATTAAATCTTGGTGTTTTTAAGACTAAGGTGAATCTTTTTCTCAGTCATTTAGGATCTTATGATCTCATCCTTGGGATGGATTGGCTACATGAACATCAAGCCAAACTTGATTATATGGGAAAAAGAGTGCAATTCACCAATGACCTTGACCAAATTGTGGAATTGAAAGGCATGAAAGGGTCCACAAGATGTAAAATACTCTCAACCTTATAGTTGAAAAGACGTGTTAGGAAAGGATTTTATATTTATGTAGTCCAACTATAGGAACTACCCAAGGAAAAAGAGTTAGTACACATAGATTTTCCTATTTTAAGGGAATTTATAGATGTATTTTCTAAGAAACTACCTGTTTACTACCCACACATGAATTTGATCCATCTATTGATAACATGCCCAGATCTGCCCCTGCTTCTAAAGTATTTTATCACATGAATGTGACTAATCCACAAGAGTTAAAAGTTTAGTTGTAAGAACTTTTAGATATTATAAGCATCTAACCAAGTGTGTCTCCTTTGGGTGATCTATTGGTTTTTGTGAAGAAGGATGTTACATTAAGGCTTTGCATTAATTACCACATGCTAAATAAGGTAACAATCAAAAATTGTTATCCTTTGCCTAGGATTGATGACTTGTTTGACCAAATGAAGGGAATTGTAGTCTTCTATAAAATTTATTTGAGATCAAGCTACGATCAACTAAGAATCAAGGAAGAGGACACTCATAAAACAACTTTTAGAACTTGATATGGACACTATGAGTTTATGGATCTACCTTTCATCTTAACTAATGCACCTGCAACTTTTATGAATCTTATGAATAGCGTATTTAGAGACTTTTTGAATAATTTTGTGCTAGTTTTTCTTGATGACATTCTCATTTTTTCTAAAAATGAGGTTAATCATAATCAACACCTTCATTTAGTCTTACAAATACTAAGACAACATATGTTATATGGGAAACATTTCAAATGTGCATTTTATGAATCTAAAATTCACATTTTGGGACACATTATTTCTAAAAAGGGCATCATTATTGATCCCACCAAAATTAAATCTATTCAAGATTGGCCTACTCCTACCAATGTACATGAAGTGTGCAACTTCATGGGTTTGGTTGGTTATTATTGATGTTTTATTGAAAAAAATTCTAGGTTATGAATTTGATAAGGAAAAGAATTTGAAAGATTAGTTTCAGTGTATGTTTTAGTCTCTAAGGGATTATTTGGTATTTACCCTTATCTTGTATTTGAAGTTTTTATGCATATTTGCTAAGGAATATTATCATGAAATACTGTGAGATACCCTATTTTTTGGAAACTGCTAGCACACCACCCTCCTTTTTAATCATATAACTTGTCATACCCTATCCTAACATGTAAGTAATACACCATTTGCATATTATAAATGTTATTTTCCTATAGATTCATAAATAGTATATACTTAACATGTGTTTGCATTTTGTGTTTTGAATCATAGTGTTGTAGTTTTTCATTAGACCCCTATTGTTTAATATTTTATAGAATGAAGATTGCAGTCATTTCCTCATCTATGTTTAGTATCTTGTATATGACTTAGAGCATTTATGCATTTTGTGTGACAAACCTTCATGGGTGAAGTGTGAAAACTTGGTTATGCCCTGATCAGATTTGTTTTTTGTTCCAAAAATCCCCATTGAGGTTGAATTGTATAATCTCTCCATGTGAGTAAGCTACCCCATAAGTCCTCTCACATTGGTTCAGGTAGAGCCAAAAGTAGCAGGGAGCTGACCATACCCTCTGTAGGTGCCTCTTAGTCATTTTATATGTTTTTTTCTATTTTATATGCCAACCCTTCCCTAGATACAACATACTTGTGGGTTTTTCATCTTTGTTTGGTATTTTCTTCAAGTGTGCAAGGCCAAGCATAAGAGGCGTATAACTGGGAACCAACACTCTTCTAGTGCCATTGTTAGGGACACTTCTTATCACCCATGTTGTTGGGGACTATTGTAGAGAGTTTTTGGAGGTGTTTTTTCCATTTGAACATTATTCTAAATATTTCAATTTTTTTGATTTTACTCTCATCATTTACTTTAGTAAAGTATGTTTTCAACATGTATCATGATCTATTGATTAACTGTTATATTCTAAAATTGTGATTCTAGTGGTAACTCCAATTTTTATCACATGGTTTCAAGAAAGACCAATGGCTATTATAAATATATTTATTAACCTTTAGCTTTGAGTATTGTTCTTATTTGTAAAGCTAGAAGGACTGACATCATCTTTCAGAAGTGACCCATCAAAGAAACTCATTTTTCCTTTAAGTATTCATCCAAGGAGAATGGGACAAGTTTGGAGGCCTATTGACAGGAAAAGTTTAGCTACTAAGGACCATTGAGATTATGATAACCTTGAACTATTTATTGATCCTCCCATTTTTAAGGACTATCATAGCTCTCATAAAAATTTTGAAACATATAGTCTTGTGTATTATCTAGCTCCTCAACTAGCTAAAGCTCTTCCCAAGTCTGATCCATCAAGTCCACCTCATTTACCCCTTCATATCACATTGCCATTTATTCTTGAAACTCTAATTGAACCAATCATGAGGCATAGGGATCAAGATGAGAATGAATGTCCTATATCTTGTGTTCCCAGATTTACGCTTATCAATTTTGATGAAATGGCTAGCTATCCTAATGAAGTCCTGAACAAAGTAAGGAAATGCCTTCCAAAGTTCCAAAAGAACATTAAAATGGCTAGTGATTAGTACTTGAGGTATTTTCAAAATACAATTTAAGATTATGATGTTGAGTATGAATATGTGTGCATCAAGTTATTTGTGCACACACTGTTGGAAGATACTCATGAGTGGTTCAACTCTCTTCCCCCTAGATGCATCGATTCAAGGGAAGAGATGATAAATATTTTTAGGATTCATTATGGTGCTAGGATTGATCTAAGGTTTCTCTTGGTTGAATTTAAAAACATAAAAAAGAACCCTAATGAGTGTGTGTATGACTTTAATATATGGTTCAACAAAACTATGATGTAGATACCTAAAAACATCAAGCCTAGTGATACAATATGTTTGATAAAATATTATGATGCCTTTGACAAAAATGTTGTGTAATACTTGAACGATAAGGTACCCATTAACATATGGTTAACATTTAATATATCCATCCAAATTTAAAATAGCATAAACATTGTGGGAAAGCCCATGAACAAGCATGTTGATGTGAAGCTGGTCAATCCTAAGAATATAGTCCACAAAGATAGCCAACCTTGAGGAGACTATTAAAAGTATGGCCTCTACTATCAAAAAAATGTCATACAAGTTGGATAAAGGTGAAAAGGGGATCACTTATGTGTCTACCAGTCAAGAGAGGGCTCTAAAACTTAATCAAGCATAAGGAAGATCTACTTTCCACCATCAAGATAATGATAGAGGGAAGAGACCTGTATGTGAAGAAAGAGAAAACAAAAATTAGATCAAAGGAGTTGGAGAAGATTTTATTGATCCTTTAAATGCCAAGGTGCATACTATAGACTATGACATTGGCATTGATTGGTATGACAAGTGATTTCTTCCACATCCACCGTGTGATATAACTGAACTGATTGATGAAGATGTGGATGAAATTGAGTCTACATCATTTGGTGATGATATTTTGACCTTAAGCTATTAGAACCCTTGAAGAAAATTGATTGCCTCCATGTAATTGCTAAGTACTACTATTGTTGATCAATTTTGGAGTGTAGTTGAGAAGGTAAGTGTCCCAACTCTTGAATTTACTTATGATATTAATATGGCATAAGCATATGAATTTCCCACTCATGAATTTGATTTATTACATTATATTATGATAAATAAATATGATGGAGGAATTTTGTCAATTGAGGATAGGAAACTACTAATAAATGCAATAATTGCCTAAGAGAAGTATCACTTGAAAAGCAAATATTATGTTGTTTCTCCTCAAGATACTAACCCTACAAATCTAAAGGTAGGGAATGATAATAAGGATGATAATAAAACTATAGTAGTCCCTAAGGCTTCCAAACCAGTGCTTTTTTCCTAATTTTATAATCCTAGATGTGCTCCAGCCAATAATAGAGTACCCATATTGTCTAGTACCTGTAAGGGTGCGAATGATGATAAAACTAATTCACCTTTGAAGTCTACTAATAAAAATGCAAATTCTTCCTATCCTACTCCACTTCAGACCTTAAGTGACTATATTCCAACTAAATGTGTTGTCACCCTTCCACCAAATACTCCTCTTCCTCAGTATAGCATATGTGATATGGTATGGCCCAAGTGTTGAGCTAAGTGAAAATAATTGTGCCACTTGTTGAATTACTAAGAATACCTAAGCATAGGAAGAGAGAATTTGAGTACTTGGAATTTGGTGAAAGGTTAGTTATAAATGAAATTAAGTTACCACAAACGCCCCCAAAAAGTGATGAATAATCAAAAGAGGTTGTTGAACTTACTCTAGAGGTCTATTTGGGGATTATGTTAATGGAGAGTCAGCTAAATGTGGATCCATTTTATATAATCCTATTGATCAATGCCTTGATTATCTACAATTATATGTTTTATTCTAGATATTCTTACAATGTGGTGCCCCTGGGTGTCTTAAATGAGCTTAGAGTGAAGATTACATAAATTTAGCAAATGTTATGCCATGGACTCATGATAACTACCAATTGTGGGACAAGTGAAGGGATTAGTTATATAATTAGTAGTTCATCCTAGTAAGTATCTAAATATGGATGTGGTAGTTGTGGACTAACCACCTAAGTGGGGGATGTTATTGTCACATAAATGGGTTGCTAGCATGGGTGAAAGTGTACATATGGACTTACCTTATGCCACCATTCTGGAGGAAGTTAAGATGGTCAAGATTTATAGTAAACCAAAGATGCTACATGTAATTGAAGATCTGAAATGTACTCTGAATGAAGTGATGTACATGGATGTTGATCTTGGAAATTATATTAAAAATGTTGGTGCTAATGAACAACATGTTTCTCTTGATGTTGAACCTAATAGTGAAGGAGTGGTTTGGAGAATGTGATTTGATGGGGCTTACTCCAATCTTGTAAATGGAACTGGGGTTGTCTTATATGCCCCTGATGGTCAATGTTTTATGTTTTCTTTTCATCTATCCTTTGAGTGCATGAATAATATTGCTGAGTATGAGGCACTCTTGCTTGGTTTAATGATTTCCCATGAATATGGAATTGAAAGTTTGATTATCAAGAGTGATTTTGAGTTAGAGGTTAAGAAGATCTGCAGTGCTTATGCCATAAAAAAATAAAAGGTTGAAATAATATCAAAATTTTGTTTGGGATTTGCTTGAATTCTTTGATGCATTCAACATTTGTTATCATGATATAATTTTCAACCAAGAATCTAAAAAAATTATAGGGTTAGGTGCTCAATTTTATATTGAAAATACAATCCCTTATTATCAATATTAGGTGGATGTCCTTGTTAGGCCTTCAGTCCTAGACAATGTTCATCATTGACAAGTATTGATGATGATGATCAAATCAAAAGTTTTCTAAATTGTGAAGTTGAGTTCCATGATTATCTCATAAACTTGGAATCCATGGTTTAGGTTTGTGATGGAATAGAAACCTTATTTGGGAAGGAAATCATTCAGTTGAAGATAAACACACTCCCTCAAGGATTAGTAAGTTTACAAGCACCTTTTGATGGAACTGATAGAATCAAATCATGAGAATTATTTATCTCAAAAGACATGATTAAGTGAAATTTTTGTTATCATGAGAATCTAAGGAAGGTTTGGCTGGGTACTTCCTTGAATTTAGCTGAGAAATAAGCATACATGCAATTGTTAAGAAAGTACCAGGATTAATTAGCATGATCTTATTCTGAGCTAAAAGTATATAGGGAAGATTTATTATAGTATGTCATCCCATTGCATATTGATAGTAAGCCTTTTAGGAAGAAATAGAGGCCTATTAAACCCATCTTTGCCACCAATAGGAGGGATGAGTTTAAGAATCTAAGGGATGGTGGTATCATTTAGACCATTAGGTATTCATCATGGGTTTTCAATTTAGTCCTTGTGTGAAAGAAGAATGGTGACATCCACTTGTGTGTGGATTTTCAAATTTTGAAAAAAAAATATTTAGAAGATAATTATCCCATGCCCAATATGGAGAACCTACTACAAAGTGTTACTAGATCAAATATTTTATCCACATTAGATAGCTTCTCAGGGTACAACTAGGTTATGGTTAAGGAATATGAGAGATCCAAGACTGTGTTCACTATGCCTTGGGACATGTATGTATATATGAGGGTACCTTTTAGGTTGATGAATGATGGTGAAACATATTAGTGAGCTATATAAATTGATTTTATAGTGATAATTAATCAATTCATTATTATATATTATTATGAAATTACTATATACTCTAAGACTAGAGAAAAACATTTGGAGCATCTAGAGAAAGTGTTGATTAGATGTAGGGAGTTCATCATTTCACTTAATCTAAAGAAGTGCCACTTTTGAGTATAAAAGGCCAAGTTGATATGACATATAGTGTCCAAGGATGGTGTCATTATTGAACTTGGAAGGGTCAAATCCATTAATAAAGTGCCTATCCCATAGTCTAAGAAAGGAATTTAGTATTTCTTTGGAAAAATTAACTTTGTAAGGGGGTTTATGTCTAACTTTATAGAGATTACTCTACCTATTACTTCTATGTTGAAGAAGGACTAGACCATAAAATGGGAGGATAAGATCATGAAAGCATTCAGTGACATAAAGGAGATTTAAAGTTTGTCCCTATCTTGGCTAGCCCTAATTACACAAAATCATTCCAGATATTCTCTTTTACATCATATAATATTGTCTCTATTGTTTTATTGAAAAAGAATGAAGATGGTCATGATTAATCCATAACTTCCTTGAGTAAAGCTATGCAATGTCTTGAACTAAACTATACCATAATGGAAAAACAAGCTTTCACTCTCTTGAAAGTTGTCAAGACATATAGGCCTTATATTCTGAGCTCAATGATTGTTTCTTATTTATTACATACCATGGTGAAGGACATCTTGATTCAAACTAAAGTATCTAGCAAGAGATGCAAGTCAGTCAACAAGTTGTAAGAGTATGATATGGATATTCAAACCACCAAGTTAGTAAGATATATGGGTCTAGCCAAGCTTATGGCTGAGACCAATTTCCAAGATGTTGAGGTAAACATTAATGTTTTCAATGTTGATGATTCCTTGAGTCAATTTAATGCATCTTTGTAGTATAGAGATATTTTTTACTACTTGAAAAATATGAATTATCCCTTGACTTGGATAAAATTCAAAGAACTTTTAAGCTTGTTTCCCAAAAATACCTCATGACTAAGAATGGACTAGCATGGAAGAATCCAGATGGGGTTCTCCTAAGATGTGAGTTGGAAGAATAGATTGTTGACCTGATTGAAGACTTCCATAGTGGAGTATGTGGTGGATATTTTGCATGTAAATTTACATCTCATAAAATTTTGAGAGTGTTTATTGGTGGCCATCATTGTTTAAATATGTTACTCAGATAGTCAAAAACTATGAAAAATGCTAGTGCTTTAATGGGAGGATGAAAGTTTCAAGTTATCTTCCCTTATAGCCTATGATAATTAAAGGTCCATTAAGATAATGGGAAATGGATTTCATTGGATAAATTATTGATTCATCAAGTAATAGACATATATGGATACTAGTTGCAACTGATTACTTCAAAAAATGGGTTGAAGCAGTCCCTACAAAGAAAACAACACACCAAGTAGTTATGGATTTTTTATTAAATTAGATTATTTATAGATTTAGTGTGCTTATTAAAGTCATTATTGATAATTTTATGAGCTTCAAGGTAAAACCTTTAGTGGCATTTTATAAAGGGTATGGGATTGAGTTGACCTATGTTTCTAATTACAACCCTTAAGGGAATGGGCAAATAGAATCCAGTAATAAGAACTTGTTCAAAATCATTAGACATACTTTGGAATCAAATAAGAAGAAGTAGGTTGAATAACTAATTTTTTTTTTGTGGGCTAACAAGATCATGCCTAAGAGTTATAGGCAAAATATTTTTTGAGTTTATTTATGGAGCTCAATCAAATTTTCATATGAATTTGAATTTTCCCACTTATCAACTCATGCAACAACTAGAAGATGATGAACAAATCAACCACTATGAAATTAGGATGAACTAGATTATTGAGCTTGATGAAATTCAAACCCAAGCTCATGAAAGACACCTCAAGTTCAAGGAAAAGCTGAAGAAAATATTTGATAGGAAGGTCATTCCAAAAACTTTCCAAGTAGGTGATCTAGTTTTACTTTGGAACAAGAGGTATGAGGAAAAATGCAAGGACAAAAAATTTGATTCCTTGTGGATGGGTCCCTATTCCATTGACTTCCAGATTGGGGAGCATGCTTTCTTCTTGAGAGACTTAGATGGTGAAATATTGGAGTTTTCAATCAATGGTAGACATATGAAATATTTCCTTAATTAAGTCCTTAACATGTGTACCATATTGTATAGAGTATAGTTTTGTCTTTCTATCATTTCATTTCTTTGTCATTCCTTTGCTATGAGCCTTCTTTATATAGTTTTGTTTCATGTTTCTATCATGTGTTCATTTCTAGATCCTTCTGATCTATTTTTGTCAAGTTGTCCATTGTTTTGTTGAGTCTTTATGAGTATTTGTTGATAAAATGTTAGTTATTAACTCTATGACCCAATGGATTAGCACTTGGTCTTACATTATGGGGTTCTTTGCACACCTGCAAGGGGTATGCATCCCTAGTTGAGAGCTAGTGTTAGTTCCAAAAATTGCACTAAAGTAATTGAGCCCTTTTCAAGTGTTAAAGCCTAAGTTCTTAGCCTAAGTCCTATTTTTGAATGTTTGCTTCAAGGTCAAGTTCCATGTCAAATTGACTAAGTCTTAAAACTATAATTACTTGGTATATGTGTAAATCCCTTAGAATTTTCAAACTTTTTGAGCAAACACTTTGCCTGACGAAAATAAGTTTTGAGTTTTTTCTGTCTCAAATAAAAAATTTGAAGACTTATTTCTATCAGGAAAAGAATTCACACAAATTCTGAAGAAATTTTATTTTTTAGTCCAAAGTCTCATTTGTTTTGGGCTTTTTTTCCATGGTAAAAAAGTTTGTGGGTCTATTTATTTTGGAATTTTTGTCTGCAGAAAAAAGTTTGAAGGGTATTTTTACTTCAAGAATTTTTCCTGCATAAAAAGCTTGATAAAAGTCAATTGTCTTGGTAAAATGACAAGTTTAAATCCTTTGGCAAAAATGTTAAGCCCAATTTTTTCAGGGAAATTATTTCAAATAAAATGTCCAAAATAATTATCCTAAAAAGATAAAAATGTTGAAGACTCAATTTCTTCAGCAAAAGTGTAAAAGTCATTTCCTTCTATAAAAGTGTAAAACTTATTTCCTTTGACAAAAGTGTAAAGTCCAATTTCTTCAGGAAAAATGCAAAGATCAATTTATTTAAGGAAATTGTTTCAAATAAATGTACAGAATAATTATCCTAACAAAGACAAAAAGGTTAAAGACTAGATTTTTCTGGGAAAAGTGATCGAGAGACTTCAATTTATTTGGGGAAATTTTCCTTGACAAAATGTCTAAAATAATTCTCCTGATGAACAAAAAGCCCACAATAATTACTGTCGAGACAAAAATGCTAAAAGAAAGAATGCCAAGGACCAAAGGTTGAATTAAAATAAAGAGGTCAAAGATATAAAATCTTAGGACAAAGACCCAAATCAAATGCCCTGGGATCAAAACTTAGTAATTTATTTATTTATTTTGAGTTGATCACAATCAAGATGATGGATCATGATCCAATAGTGCACATTAATGTGGAGGAAGATGATCCAATGGGACATAGGGGTCAACAAAGTCAAAGGAAACTTTGAAGGAATATGAATAGGACACATGTTGAACTCTTGATGAGTGTAACTAGTAATGTTATAGCCGTGTGAATGTATGTGATGGCCATGTGAACATCTTTTGATGGTCATGCAAATGTAAAAGTTAAGCTCCAATATATACTTACTATTTATGGCTTAAATTTAATGGTCATGGGAACATCATTGATGATCATGTGGATTTCAAATTATGAGTGTGTGAACCTCAAATCTAATCCATAATGGATAAACATTGGCATTTGATCATTCAGATCTAGATCAATGATTTGCATTTTATTAGGTTTCAAAATCAACGATGTGAATGAAAGATGACTTATCAAAGTACTCGAGATAAATAAGGAGATACCACATGGAGTAAGGGTTCTAGCCTAGAAAATATCAATTACATGGAGTGCAGAGAGCCCTCAGAGCTACTAAGTGGCATCATAGCATTCATCATGAAGACAAAGATCTGGTAGTGTTAGTCTTAGGTGGAATTTTAGAAGATATGTACCCAATGATAAGTTGAGACATGTCCTAGGGGTGATGGTCACATGTCAATTTAATGATCAAAGTGACATGGTGATTCCACATAGGCATACATGTCATGATCAAATATCTTGACCATAATGAGTTCATGGAGCTTTCATCATTGACAACAGATTGACTAGTTAAATTGTAGATGAGTCATGGTAGCTACATAGGAAGTCTAAGGTTTTAAAATCAATTGAAAATTTTATTAAAGAGACATGGGTCATTTTATTCAAAAGCTTATAGTTTAGCTCTCAAGTATGTTTTAAAGGGCATAGAGGTTGAACATTTAGATGTCACTAGTTTTCTACATGTATTTTTGAAGTTTGAGACTTGTGGATAGAATGTGTATTTTGATAGTCAACAATACAAATGGATACTTTGCAAGAAAATGGACTAATAATGAAGCATTTTCAACCTATTGAAATTATTTTTTTGCTTTTGGCATACTAATATGAAGGAGCTTATATTCATAAAATTGATGACCTCTTTGCAGATCTCAAGTAAAGCCTATATGAGAAGGGAATTAATTAGAATGAAAAGTCTGTGTTTAGTAAATTACAATTCAAACTGGTTTTACTAACCCATTATGTGCTCATTTGAGAATTCCCTATGGTAACTTCCTAGCGGGGACTATAAGTGCCAATTGCATAAATTGTAAATTACCAAGTGGGGTCAAAATTTCCCCAATAAGTCAAAGATGAAATAATGCATTTATGCATTTATGCATTAAAAAAGGAAATAAGGGAGGAACCCTGAAAAGGCAAATTTTCAAAAAGATAAATTTGCAACAATGCAAAAATGTGAAAATACAATTTGGAGCCAAAAAGTAAAACATTGAAAATAACATAAGTTGTAATTTTATTTTTTTATTTACCCAAGCTCTTTCATGGAAAGAAATTATAGGTTTGTAAATCCAAGGTGGGACACTCCAAAGAAGATCATTCAAAAGGGTCATGGATCTAAAATATTCCTAGGGAATCATGGAAAAATTAGGTAATTCTATGGTATACATGAGAGGGAGGGAATCTATCCAGAAGGTTCCAACTATGCAAGAAAGTGGTTGAGAGTATCCCTAGGTAATTGTACATAGTGACAGTTTATTTGTCCCTCTACCATGAATATGCTCCTTCCATCTTGTTTGAAAGGTATCTCCAACCATGAAAGCAAAAGATGTGCTCCAAATATTCATCATTATTTGTAGAGGTAGTTAGAACATTGATTTTTCTTGTAGATAGATGAATATTTCAGGCATGGAAAGGGAATATTTTCTATTTGGAAGCATCTTGGCATACTTCAAAGTTTGTTTTGAAATTTTATAAGTTATGACCCATAGTTTCATATTTGAAAATGTATATATAGTGGGTTTCCCATCTATTCAAGGTTGTTATTGGTTGTTGTTTTAGGTGTTCATTTTCTCAAAGTTTAGGTTCTATGAAAGAAATTGGGATCAATTTCTATGTGTATATTTTGTCTCCCTTGCCAAGGTGGTTGTAGTTCTATAGCCATTAGCAAGATTTGAGAGCATGTTTATGTATCCCTTGTCAAAAAATCAATCTCACAATATTTTTTCCCATGGTATCAATTTAAAATAATAATGTCTATAATATTTCTTCTCAAGTTAATGAAAATTATTATGGTTATTTATTGTTTCCTATAGATGAAATGTTGTGACATTTTGGTTTGTGCTCACTACTGGTTGTCATTTTGAGCATAGATTTAGATTATAAACTCTTTCTTCATTACTTTAGGATAGGTTGTTGAATAAATTGTTAGGGAACCCTAGGTTTATGGATTTGATAAAGAAAATCAAATGAAAGATTAATTTTAGTGTATGTTCTAGTCTCTCAAGGATCATTTGGTATTTACCATTATCTTGCATTTGAAGTTTTTATACATCTTTGATAAGGAATATTGTCATGAAATACTATGAGATACCCTATTGTTTGGAAACCACAAGCACACCACCCTCCTTTTTAATCATCTAACTTGTCCTACCTTATAAATAATACACCTTTTGCATATTATAAGTGTTATTTTCCTACATATGCATAAATATTATATACTTAACATGTGTCTACATTTTATGTTTTGAAGCATAGTGCTACAGTTTTCCATTAGACCCTTATTGTTGAATATTTTATAGAATGAATATTTTAGTCATTTTCTCATCTATATTTAGTAGATATTATATGACTTAGCACATTTGTGAATTTCATGTGACAACCCTTCATGGGTAAAGTGTGAAAACTTGGTTATGGCCTGGTCATATTTGTTCCTTATACCAAAAATAACCATAAAGGTTGAATTATAGAATCTCTCCATGTGAGAAATCTACCCCATAATTCATCTCACCTTGGTTTAGGTAAAGTTAGAAGTAGCAGGGAGCTAACCATACCCTTTATACATCCATCTCAGTCATTTTAAGCATTCGGTCCATTTTAGATGTCAAACCCTTACCTATCTATAATGACATACTTGTGGGTTTTTTAATCTTTGTTTTTTTATTTTCTTCAAGTGAACAAGGCTGAGCATAATAGGTGTATAACTGGGAACCAACAGAACCTTTCTCCCTTGAATGATAACTTCTAAAAATCAAATCATAATCACAAATTTTTTGGTGGCAATAAAAATTTCAACCTGTTTTCTAATCAAATAAGAATTTCAAATCCCATGTATCCTCTAAATCTAGTTCTTACAAGAAAGAATAACATTAAAACAACCTATGTGGACCTGTCATGGGTGCTAATACTTTTCTAGTGGCATATTCTAGACCTATTGTTTGCTAGGAATGTGGTGATAACCACTATTAAAAGATTATCCTAAACTAAAATCAGGCCAAGAAATGAATCACAAGGCATATGCTACTATTGATAATCACAATGCTGATTTGTAGGCCACTCCAATTGAAACTTGGGGTAAAATTAAATAATTTCCCTTGATTATCTTTATTGATTCAAGTGTGATAGCTTTATTTCTCCTTTTGTTGTAAGGTAATATAATATTAAACCTATCTTGATAAGAGAAGGTTGGGAGGTTGAGTTCGGTATCGGTAAGAAAGTGAATATTCTTGAGTGCTTAGAACAAGTAGAATTAGATTTTAGTTTTTTAAGACCAAGGTGAATATTTTTATCACACCTTTAATGTCTTATGATCTCATCCTTGGGATAGATTAGCTACATGAACATCAATCCACACTTTATTTTATGGGTAAAAGAGTGTAATGCACCAATGACCTTGACCAAATTTTGGAATTTCAAGTAATACAAGGGTATATAAAATATAAATCACTCTCAACCTTATAGCTGAAAAGAGCTATTAGGAAAGGTTGTAAGCTTTATGTAGTCTAGCTATAGGAACTACCCAAGGAAAAAGAGTTATTACATGCATATCTTTCTATTTTAAGGGAATTTATGAATGTCTTTCCAAAGAAACTACCTAGTTTACCACCCACATATGAATTTGATTTCTCTATTGATATCGTGCTTGGATATACACCTACTTCTAAAGTACCTTATCACATGAATATGGCTAATCTATAAAAGTTGAAAGTTTAGTTACAAGAACTTTATATTTCATAATCATCCAACCAAATGTGTCTCCTTAGGGTGCTCTAGTGGTTTTTGTGAAGAATAAGGATGGTACTTTAAGGATTTACATTGATTATCACCTATTAAATAAGGTAAAAATAAAAAACTATTATCCTTTTCCTAGGATTGATGACTTGTTTGACCAAATGAAGGGTGAGATAATCTTATCTAAGATTGATTTGAGATCAAGCTACCATCAACTAAGAATCTAGGAAGAGGACATTCATAGAACAACTTTTAGAACTTGATATCAACACTATGAGTTCATGGCTCTGCCTTTAGGCTTAACTAATGCACCTGTAGCTTTCTTGAATCTTATGAATAGTGTATTTAGAGACTTTTTGTATAAGTTTGTGCTAATTTTTCTTGATGATATTCTCATTTATTCTAAAAATGAGGTTGAGCATGATCAACACCTTATTTTAATTTTACAAAGACTAAGACAACATAAGTTGTATGGGAAACTCTCCAAATGTGCATGTTATGAATCAAAAATTCATTACTTGAGACACATTGTTTCTAAAGAGAGCATCATTATTGATCCTAAAAAATTAATGCTATTCAATATTGTCCAACTCCTACCAATGTGCATTAAGTGTGCAGCTTCATGGGTTTGGCTGGTTATTATCAGTGTTTTATTTAAATAATTTCTAGTGTGGCCTGTCCCATTACTTCTTTGCAGTACAAAGGTAATAAATTTGTGTGGACCCCTCAGTGTGAGAAGGAATTCAATAAGTTTAAAGTGATACTTACAATAGAACCTATTCTTATCATATCAAACCCAAATGATAGCTTTGAAGTTTGGGTTGATGCTTCTAAGGAAGTTTATGGAGTAATCTTGACCCAAGATGGAAATGTTGTGGCTTACGAGTCACAAAAATTAAAATATCATGAAATGAACTATCCTACACATGACATGGAGCTTGCTTCCATTATTTATGCACTCAAACAATGGAAATATTTCTTTTTGGGAAAGTCTTTCAAGGTGAAATATTATCATCATTCTCTTGATTATTTATTTTCTCAAGAAGATTTAAATACATGTCAGCATAGGTGGCTAGAAGTTTTGAGCAATTTTGACATGCACATATCATATGTCAAAGGTAAGGAGAATTGTGTGGCTAATGCACTCAATAGATACACATAATTTGCTAATTTATCAATGTTAAAAAGAAATTTTAGAAGTGTTATTTTATAAAAATAGCTTTTTGATGTGTTCTTCCATGATGTAAGTATTTCTCTCTATTTTTTACTTTTTTTTCCAAGTATGAAAAGAAGAAACTATCAATAAGGGTAATGGTTATGAGAACTTGGTATAAAGTTCACATGTTGGATCTAAGTGATTGTGGAGAGCTCCTCTTTGGCTTGGGAGGATGACCTAGAAATAAGAAAACACTAAAAAAAACTTATTTGTTAGACAAGTAGATGGGTGGATTTCCTAACATGAGCTAGATCCTATAAGCGAAAGCTTTCTAGGAGGCTATCAATCCACTTGATTTAAACACTTAAGTTTAAATGATGAAAGAAAAGGACTTTGCATAAAAATAGAAAATGAATGATATTAAAAATATCAAGTAATTAAATTTGAGACAATGAAGTTAAATGCTTTGCTAAATTAACCAAAATGAAGAAACTAGTTTGGTTATACTAATGCTAAAAATTGGTTAAGGCAAGGTTGTGGTTTTGGGTTTGGAAATGGTTTGGTTTGTCTTGTGAAAAGGGATAAAGTTTTGGTTAAGTTTGGTTAATGGTCAAATTGGTAGAGATAAATGGTTGTTAAGAAAGATAAAAGGGTAAATGATCCAAAAATCAAAGAATTAAATTTTGGTTAAGTAGGCAAGGTTATGGTTATGGTTCGAGATAATCAAAATAAGGTAAAGGATAAAGATGGTAAGGGGATAAAGGAATATGGAAAAATGGGTAAAAGAAAGAAAGAAAGAAAGAAAGAAAGAAAGAAAGAAAGAAAGAAAGAAAGAAAGAAAGAAAGAAAGAAAGAAAGAAAGAAAGAAAGAAAGAAAGAAAGAAAGAAAGAAGGAAAAATGGATAAATGGTGAAGAGGTAAATGGGTGAAAGGGATAAGAAAGAAAGGAGGTAAAAAGGGGATAAAGGGATAAATGGAATAAAGAGAAATAAGATGTTAAGGTTAAATAGGAAAAAGGGTGAAAGGAAAATAATACCAAGGGGTTATGTTTTGGATATCAATAAATAAGAGGCCAAAGGGGGATAAGGAGAAAGAAATTGAAATTGTAAAACAATACAAATTACCTTGATGTTTGTTGAAGATGGTTTGAGGATGGCTTGTTGAAGATGCCTTGTTGAATGTTTTTGTAGAGTTTCATTCCTTTAACTCTTCTCTCCAAGATGATGATGATCTCATTCAAGTGTATGACCTCTTGCAACAAAATGTTAATAACCAAAGACTAACTTTCCACCTTTCAACTTAACCTTGGGTGAAGGAGAGGGGTGTATTTATAGAATATGTTGTGAAGAGTCATGCCAAAATAGGAATATTATAAGTATGGAACCATTTTTTATGTGGTGGATTAATTATTCAAAATGAGGTGGGTGGGGATTCTCATTTGGGTTGGTGAGTGTCCCATTTGGGTCAAGAAGTCAAAAATGGGTGCCCTTTGTCTTTCTCAAAGTACTAAAGAGGTAGGTATCTTATTTTGAAGGTTAATTTCATGTGTGAAGGTAAAACACAAGTTGAATAATGGTACTTTGAGGGGAAATTTTTCATATTTCAAGGGGGGCCCTTGTGATGCTTAAATGAGGTCATCAAGCACTTTAGGAAGGGTCTCAGGTGGGGTATGATGTCCCACATTAAGCCACATCACTTTTAATCCATGTCACTTTCCATATCACCTTACCATGTCACTTGTCATGTCACATTCCATGCCACTTACCATGTCACATATCATGTCACTTACCATGTCATATGCCATATCATCATGAATAGTGATAGCGGGTCCCATAGTGAATAGTAATTTTGAATAGTACTTTCAAGTAGTGATTTTGAATAATATTATATGACTATAGTAATAGTGATTTGTCTAGGTTAAGAGGGTTTTTTAAAGGTTTAAGAATTTTTTGGGGGTCCTAAGGCATTTAGTCATCAAAAGCTATAAGTGTGCAGTTTTCTATTATCTACATTTTGGCCTTTTTTGTTATATGGCTTTGAATTAACAAGATGCAAAACAAAAATGAACTTCTTGGTTGGAGTTTATGGTGCCTCTAGTATGGGAGGAGGTGTTACCCCTCAAACTAAGAGTTGATGAAGAAAGGCCAAATCAAGTGCACGTTTGATAAGTAGTTGGTGGGGAGGCATTAGGTGGTACCACAAGGTAGATGGGTATGTGGAGTTTTAATGGGTGAAAGGTGAATAAACATGATAGGAAAGATTTTGAAAATACTAAATCTACCATTATTGGTAAAAATAAGGTTTATCTTAGGACACATGATAGGGAAAATCTATCCATAACATTGATCATAACTGATCGGGTTGGGCCTATCAAGCCATCTAGGTAGGGTTAGTGTTGGTCATAAGTATTCAAGGTATTTTGTGATCCTACAAAACAACATAATTGTTCGGGTACAAGGTGGTGTAAAATTTCAACATGGCAAGGTTGGTTATTGTGGTCAAAAGTCATTGCAAAGCACACCAATGGTCTGGGTCCAAAGTAACAAATGTCAAGGTGGACATGGTGAAAGCATGGGTGGATTGGGTATGGGTTAGAAGGGGATGGTCGAGAAAACTGTAGATGCACTCAATAATTATATTCTACCTAAATAGTTCCATGGAAAATAATCCAAAAATTAACATCAAACCAAATGTAGTTCTTTTAAGGTGGGGAGTGTGGGTTAACTTGGATGCCCCAAGTTGATATATCATGTAGTTAGGTCTAGTTGAAAGATGTTGGAGAAAGGGAAGCTCAAAAAAGTGAAAAATATGGGTATCAAATATCTTTCTAATTGGTTTGGTATAAATGGTGGATGAGATTACCTAGGATTCAATTAGATGATTGCATCAACTATGCAAAAAGGAATTTGCAGCCATGGATAAGTAGGTTCAAGCATGAAATTTTTGTCAATATTTAAAAAAAAGGAGAAATATGCTTTATCAAGATTTAGAGAATCTATCACTACTCAAATTACCACTTGAGAGGGACAAAAAAAGGGTCCAAGTGCAACACACTAAGGTATTAAAGGAAGAAAGGGATGCACCTAAAGTACTGAACCTAACCAAATTTCATGTATTAAGGCAAGGGAATGGAAGACACAAGGAAATAGACAAGGAGATGTATGCATAATCAATATATCTATTGACCACACTCTAATGAGTGAGAAGGTGGAGTTCTAGTGTGAGAGAATAAAGGATTTTTAACAAGGGATGAGGTGAAGGTAGAATAGGAGATGGATGAAGAAATAGGTTGAGAAAACAAAGACGGCATAGATAAAGATGAAGGTGGAGAGGGATGGAGAGAGTTAGGCATGGTCATATAAGAGGGAGAAAAATAAGGTCAAGAAGAATGAGTGTCATCAAGGGAGATGAAAAAAATGAAATGAAAGGGAGAAAAGAGAAGAAAAATAAAACGTAGAAGATGGGGGTTTGAGGAATGCACTAAAGAATGACATATTAGAGAAGTGAAAAGGATTGGGAAATAAGTGTAGCAATCATGAAGGGTAAGGGGAGGATTATGGATATGGTTGACCAATATTTTGGTGATGAAAATGACAAACAAGGAGAGAAATGGAAGAAAAGAAAACATGAGGAAAGAGGAGTGACATGAGGGCACAAAGAGGATAATAGGAGAGTGAAAAAGTAATTGGTATCTTGACAAGTAAGCATGGATGATGATAGGCAAGGAGAGGAATAATGAATAAAAGTATATGGTGGTTTTGGAGATGAGAATTGGATGGGAAATGGGAAAGGGGTGAATAAAAATGAGGGGAAGAAAAGGATGGGTGGACAAAAAGGTGAAGAGATAAGGTAGGCATCAATCAACTTGTTAGAAGAGATTGACAAGATGAATGGGTGATGAGGTGGTGAAGAAATAGGGGAACAAAATGAAAGGGGATGAGATAAAATAATGGATGAAGATCAAGGATTATAAGTAGGAAAAATTTAAGCAGGGATATAAATCACAAACACTCACATAGATACAAAAGATAAGTGAGTACCAAGATGGAAAGAGGAAAAGGGGAAAGCAAGGTGTAAAAGGCAAGAAGGGATAAGAAGAAAAGGGAAATTATGGAAGGCTTCTCAAAGGATAAATACCTATTTAGAAGCTAATTGTGGAGGAAAAATTAAGACAAAAAGGATGAAAGGATGGAAAAAAATATCAAACAAGAAGAATGGAAAATGGGTACGATGGGAAGAGTGGAAAAATGGTAGAGAGTGGTGGTACATGTAAAGAAAAGGTGCAGCAATAGAGGAAATAGAAATCTTGCAAGAGGCATACTATGATGTGGAATTGGTGAGGAAAATAGAGTGATAAAGAGGGTATAATAAATATTCAAGGATGAGGGGAGATGATGAGGACAGAGAGAGAAGTTGAAGGGGATAAAGGGCAAGGTTGGTAATAAGGTGGAAGAGATTTAGAAATTGTAAAAGGTGGGTGGAGCAGTGAGCCAAAAATCATATGCAAGGAAAGGTGATGGGAAGGCCAATGAAGTAGAGTAGGTGGTGGCTTTATGGGGGGTAAGAGGGGCCAATGAAGAAGGCTATAAATCCTTGTGTTAAAAGAGATTGACAAGCTAGAAAAGTGGTTAAAAGAGATTGACAAGTTGGAGGGAGGGGAGTGGTCAGGAGATAGGTAGAGAAGTGGAGGAAAAGATATTAGGTGAGAAGGGAAAATAAATAAAATGATGTGACTGATCTTACCTCAGTAACTAAGCACTACCTACATAGTCCAAAAAGACCTCAGGCCAATGTATTTCTCACAACAATGGGGGAAAAACTTAAGAAGTATTAGATGGTGTTAAAGCATAAGGATTCTTAAAAAAATTCAAAGCTTCTTTGATGTAGGGCAACCTAAGCAAGAGGGCACTGTAATCAGTGGAAATGAGTGAGAATAAAATGGGATGGGAATTAGTTGTTAGTGGTTGAGCTACATGTAGAAGTGAAGCAGTGCCTACATAGTCCATGGACATCATGCCAATGTAGTTCAATAAGGGTTTGGTGAGTGGTGTTTAAGTTGGCTGCCCTAATTTGATGGACCACATGGGTTGGTTTGGGTTGAGGGAGAAGACTTTGTAAAACAATAGTTTTGGGTTTTTAGTGAAGGTGTCAGTGAAATTGCATGGTGTAGATAGGTAAATAGTTACCATAATGATCCCACATTTGGTAGGATGAGAGATATATATGGGCAAGGTAGGATAAATTAGAAGGGAACACAATGTTAAGTACCACAAATGATCTTCAATTGATCTAATCCAAAGAAGAGGTGCCTTTTTAAGGAGGTTACACCTTGTAAAATTATGTGAGGGTAGAAGTTTGGAGATAGTGTCTACCACTACGAGCTGAGTTTTAGGAGGTGGGGGTCTATCTAAATCTATAGAGTCACTTTGGCCAAGGTTCATCACTATTATGAGCTAAGTTTTAAGGGCAGTAACAAAGTGACAACCTACAAAGAATTTCTTTGATGATAAAGTAGATTCTATAAGTAAGAAAATTAGTAGCATGGTGAGTGATAGAGGATGGACCTTGCCTAACCCAAGGGTTTCATGGGTAGGCTAGATAAATAGTGGCCATGTCTGCATCCTCTATCCCAGTTCCTTGGAATTAATGACTTGGGATTCTACTTAGAAGAGGTCTTGGTAGAAAGAATTTTGTGATAATATATAAGGTGGAAAACCAAGGGCCGAACCCTTACAAAGCAACAAAAATAAAAACCAGAAGCAACAACACCAAAATGCCTCAAAAAAGAAATATTAAAACTTGCTACACCAACATAATCATCACATACATCAAAACAAGTCTAAAGATAGTAAGTATGAGGAAACATAGAAAAAACAACATAAAGGAAACAAGATTTAAGGAGAAATATTATCCCATATTTTATCCAAAGACTCCATAAATTCATCTAACTTTTTGAAATTCTCATCTCCATCCTCCATAGCTGCAGACTCAAGATCCTACAACACAAAAATATTAAATAACATAGTACACCTGAGCATAATGAAAATTGAGTGTTCTAATTTCTTAACATGACCCCTCAGGGTAGTAATGTCATTTTTATAATCAGCTCCTTCCTCCATCTCATCCATAACTTCTTCCATAAACATCCTTCTTTCTGTCATTAGTATTAACCTTAGAATCACCCATAGCACCACTAGCCACATTAGTCTATTTGTTCCCATTCTTACCCTCTACATCCTCAAATATCTCCTATATTTCAATAACCTTGCCCTTATCCTCCTAGGTGGATTCTTTATAATCACTCTCCAAATAATCAATAAATTTGGTTTTTACTGTAGGTTTGCTAGCAATCCTCCCTGGCCTCCTAACACTAGAGGACAAACCCTCCTTATTCTTAGAAGATAGATTAGTTTTACTACTTGATCCCATAGGAGTAATGCTAAGATTTTTAGGGGTCCCCACATCACCCCACATAGTTTCCTCATCCCCCTCCCTAAGTTTCCTTTTCCTACTCTTCACACTACTTTTAAGGACTAGAGTGTGGATAGTGGTCCCCATTTTAATCTCCTCATTAGACAGATAAAGATAACACCCTTTCATCTTATGAGAAGTAGGGGAAGGTCAAGGCTCTTCAAATATAGCGGTATCATCATGTTTGGCAGAAATTTCACTACTATGGGACTAGATAGGCTTAGGTGGCTCTAGAGCAAGGTGGAAATTATAAAGGCAGAGAATAAGACCCTGGTGTAGGGGGATGGGTTTCTTGGAGGGTTTCTTAGATGACTTAGATTTAACTCTAAAAATTGAATGATCAAGGGAAAAAAGCAAATAGAATGGGAAACTAATCTGAGTATTGTGTCTAAATTGATTCAGTAAAGGAATATGGTAATTATAGAACCTGGTAAACCTCCCTTCTAGAGTGAAGTATTTCACGAGGAAACACATATCATCCCATGGCTCTGGAAGCTTGGCCCAATCAAATCCTCCTTGGTAAGGGACCAGTTCTTCACCTTCCCCAAGGAATAACTTCTGGTTAAAATGGTCCACCACTTTCACTTTCTTCTACATCATGGTCCCCTTAGATGGCATGCCAGTCACCATAGCAATAACTTTTTATAAAACCTCAAACCTAATTCTTCCAATAGTGACTCTATGGTTATGCCAAGTCTGATTGAATTGATCAGATAGATTTTCATCGTAACTATTAAGCCATTCCAAAAACGGGTTGATGCCACCTTCCTTATGTAATGCCAGACCACATCATTATCCTTAAACTTAAAATATGAAATTGGCTCCATTTTAATCTATCTCTACCCATTATAGCCTTCCAAACAAAGACATGGAACCCTCAAAACTAGAGCTTCACAAATTTATAGTTAAAGGATAGATTAGCTATTATGATAAGAAAGTTGCACGTAATATCATTAATAAGAGCCACCTTTCAAAAGACCAATTGAAGCCTACTCTTCCTATGCTCAAACATGATTACAAGGGGATATCTATAATTATCAGATAAACACCTCTCTTTAACAAAAGGGAGTAATAAATCAAAGATGACATTGAGTAAGTGAAGTATAAAAAGCACATACTTTGAGATACATGTCAGCATCTTCCAGCAAAACTGGTAGAATAAACTATCTTTCCTAAGATGATTAGTCATCATCGACACATCATCTCTTTTTAGATCAAGTCCCTTATACTTAAATGGATTTTATTAATTTGGTGCTAATAACTCCAATTATAAAATTGTTGACCCAAGTCTGCAAGAGCATCCGCAACCCCATTTCCCTCTCTATATATATGAGAGAATTCAATTCTTGGGATCCATTGTAGAAGGATCTAAATGTCCACTATAATGTCCTTTAGTTTACAGCCATAATTCAACATGTTATGTGATCTAAGATATTGGTTATAAAATTGGAGAAGGTAACCATTTCCTTGCCATAGATGAAAAGACTGTTGTGTTTAATTAAACACTACCAATGGTTGAGGTCTGATGTTCAAAGCCTATAGCAATGGGCTAGTAGTAAAATGAGGGTAGAGGGAATAGGAAGGTAAAAGTCTTGTCATGAATTCATGGTGGCCTACTTCTAATGGAAGAGGTTCTATAGTGGCTAGCATTTGGGAGTTACCACCACCAGTAATAATGGTAGTTGTGAAGGCGTGATCATTATAGTGGCTCATGGTTGGAAGCCAACTTACATCAACTGGGATAAATGTGATAGTGATGAAAATGACCACCAGGCATACAAGGATCATAAGTTGAAAAATAAAGGAATTAGATGCAGATCAAATGATAAGGGTAACAAAAATATATCATGATGGTGCATAATGGCTTTATCGAGATGACCAATAAAATTGAGGGTGATATGTCCATATGAAAAGGTAAGTAGACATGACCATTTCAAGTGGGAAGACTATTCAAGGGAATAAATGACATCATATGACCTTCCCCATCGATGGAGTGAAGCATCATGTTGGCAAGAAAGGATGGGTAGGTATTTTATTTAAATAATCATGATAGAGATGAGGATAAGGATTAGATCATGCCCTTCATGTGAGTACATCTACCTTCACACAATTGCCATTCAGCTTTCCATTGTAAATGATGGTGCATATCCCTCTCCACACTAATACTACCATTTTCAACCACATTCATCAACAACAACAATAAATAGGAGTGTCATCCCCTCATCCTATACTACAATGCTCTCAACTTGTACCCAATCTACCTAACCATGGTCTGATCGAGGACATTTTTTCCTATGGAATGTGAAAACTTTCCTAAATAAATGATGCCTTCTTCATAAGGTATGTTGATGTATGTATGTCGATGTAATTCTTAGGAGTAATCAAATATAAGGATGGCTAAACACAAATCTAGAGTCACCAAATAATCAGTTTAATGCTTAGGTAGGAAAATAATGTACGCATGTGCTTTAGGCAATGTGTAATCTGATGACTATATATGTGTCATGTGATTCCTCACACCCTAAATAAAATATTGCACAATTTTTTATATACAAAATGTGTTGGATGTCACTAGTTGAATGGTATCATGATTAAGGTTATGTGGATACTTATGAATGTTATGGTGATGGTTATGGTTGTTATGGTTATGGTTGTTATGGTTATGATTGGTATGGTTATGCTTTGTTTTTGACAAGGACTAAAAATAGACCCAAAGTGGGATCGGCTTAAGGAATATAAGCTCCTCAAATGTTTTTCATGAGCAGTCATTAGTTGATAAAAAATATTTCTTGATCTAAGGGTGTCAAGTAAGCTCTAAATCCCTTGATTTAAAAATAGTCTAAAGGGAAGATGAGTGATGGGTGGTGTGAAGGGTAGTGGGTGATATGTATGATAACTACATGTGAATTAGTTTTACCTTTTTTATAGATGGCCTAAGGATGATAATAGACAAGTCCATGTCATATGCTAGATGTATGATGATCAATATAGGAAGTTTGCATGGGAAAGCTTATTGCAGATTCCAACTTATTAAGTTGTTTGAGAGCTGGTTGCAGCTTTAGAATTTTTTGTGATAGTGGGTCTTTTAATTCATTACTATATATGGGAAGCTAAATGATGTAGGAAGCTTCCAATAAATTACTCTACTTTTGAAAAAGTTAACTTAGCCATCCTTCAAGGGAGTGGTCTAAGCTTATTAACTTTGTTTACTATTCTTGATAGCTATCTTTCAAGGGAGCAGTCTACCTTACATTATTCAATTCTAATTTTATTTTTGGGTAGTTGTCCTTTAAGGGTGTAGTCTACAATGCTAAAGATATTGGCCCAAGTAATATTTTGGTGTCCAAATTGTTTTCGTATGTGATGTGTTTAGACATAGACTAGTCTAATTAGGTTTAGAGGTTTACCTTATGAGGGGAAAACTTTAACACAAGAAGGTCAATGATATGTGAAAGGATGTGGTTTTGAGAGATAATGACCATGGGATTCCATCTTGTTAGAGATGAAAACTATCCATGAGAACCATGCTATGGGTAGAACCATGGTACCCATATTTAGGATTAGGCTATGACTATGGTGATTACTCACATGGTACTATGATATAATTAATTATCCTCAAAAGGGAATGAGGAAGGTGGGTGAACATTAAAATCTCATAATCAAGGGATGAGCTTAAGTTAGACAAATAGGTGAGCTTGATCCTTCTTTAATAGAAAAAAAACATAGATGAAAAGTGTTGAGAGGTTCAGGTTCTAGTTTGCCTTTGAGAGAGGATAAATGATAACCTCCTAATCTATAGTTATGGGTAATGATGTAGGGTCTAATTTAATTGAAATCAAACTTGCCTAATTTAATCTTTTCCATGTTGGTCACATGTTAGTTTTCCATTAAGATGAGGTCTTCGATATTAAATTCTCATTGTTTGAGGTGCTTTTTATAAGCATGGGTAATACGTTCTTAATAGATGCAAAGATGGTTAAGGGTAGCAAGGTGATGTTCATCAAGTAATTCAAGGCATACAAGGCATTCTTGAAAATAATCCTCTTCAAAAATGATGTCGTGTAAGGAAATATGAAGAGAGGGAATTTAGACTTCAAGAGGTAGAATAGCCCCTACACCAAAGACCAAGGAAAAAGGTGTAGCACCTATTACAGTTCAGATACTAGTGTGATAGGCCCATAAAACAAATGGATGTGTATATACCAATCCTAGCTTGAAGCACTTATAACTTTGGTTAGCATTTTGATGAGGTTTTTGTTGGAGGTTTCTACCTATTTGTTTGCCTACATATGGTAAGACAAGGAATGGTTGAGTTTGATGCCAAAAGCATCGTAAAGAGCTTGAAAAAAAATTGAATGATTTTCCATCATTTATTATGATTTTGTGAGGGACACCAAAATGATAGATAATGTGATGATTGATAAAATCTATAATTTTTTTAGCTTTGATGGAGATAAGGGGGATGACCTCCACCCATTTAGTGAAATATTCTATAGCAGTGATGATATTAGTGTCACTGAGAAGAGTGGGGATTTATTTCTCCAATGAGATCCATCCCCCACTGTGACAAGGGCCAATAATCCATGGATACCTAAAGGTTGTGAGTGGGTAAATGATGCAAGTTAACATTTTGTTAGCATTTAACACACTTCTTTACATAGTCATGGAAGTCTTGAATGAGGGTAAGCCAATAGTAACCTAGGTATAGGATTCTTTTGGTGATAGTAAGGCCACTAAAATGTCCCCCACAAACTCCATCATGGGTTTCTTTGATGGCATGAGGAATCTCATGACTACATAAACAATGTAGGAGAAGACCATCAAATCCATGTTTATATAGGACTCCCCTTAGTATGGTATAATGAGAGGTGCCTTGCACAAAATCCTTTTGAGAATTCTTTGAGAGGTCAGATGGAATGACACCTAAGTTAATTAATTAAAGGTTTGGTCATACCAAACATCGAAAGGATATGCCTTCACACTAAAGATGGTTGGAAGGTCTAAGCTGATATATAAGGGCCTAATGAAATGGTGGATGGTGACAAACAATTTGGATTCCACATGTTCAGAGGATATTCAAGATGCAAGAGAGGGCATTATGTCTGTAAATTTGTTAGTAGATTAAATCACTAATTGGATTTGATAATGGTCAAAATATGTTAGGATCTCATCAATGAGGAGCTTATACTTTTTTAAATGTCATTTTTACACTAATAGGACCCATTGACTTGATTAATCATGAGTTGAGAATAACCAAAGATAGAAATGGTTTTGATTTTTAAGGTGAGAGTGGTTTGGAGACCAATGACCAAAGCTTCATATTCTTCCATTTGTTAGTAAATTTAAAGTTGAGTTTAAAGGATAGTGGAAGAGATTCACAATGAAGGGGTATGAGAATTATGCCTACATCCCCACCATGTTGGTATTTAGAGCCATCAAAAAACATGGTCATTTGGTAAGAGGATTTTCCATGAGAAAGAGTTGTAATAAACTCATCAATAAATGTTAATGGAATGGGTTGGTTATCAAGGAGA
This sequence comes from Torreya grandis, assembly GCA_037957365.1. Lineage (NCBI taxonomy): Eukaryota > Viridiplantae > Streptophyta > Pinopsida > Cupressales > Taxaceae > Torreya > Torreya grandis. Next base: position 266,422 of record JARHVA010005407.1, read on the forward strand.
GGGGCTTTAGCTAATTGATCAGTAATGACCTACTATTTAATGGATTTTTGGTGAAGAAACTCAAGATCAAACTCATCCAGAAGTATGATCCACTTAACCATATGATGATTTTGGTATGGCTTGGAGTGCATATACTTGAGTGGGTCAGTGTTAGTGATAACATATGTTTTGTGATTAAAAAGGTAGTGACGAATCTTAGAGGCAACAAAAATGAGAGTGAGAAAAAGCTTTTCAGGATGGGTATATCATGTCTCATACTCTAGAAGCATGAAATTGATATATTAAATGGCTTTCTCCTTATTTTTTTCATCCTAATGAGCTAGCATGGCACTTAAAGAGTGATTAGTGATGGATACATAAAGGTAGAAAGGCTAGTCATCCCTAGGTGGGATAAGAATAGGTGGAGAAATTAAGTACTCTTTGAGTGAATCAAAGGGTTATTGATAATCTTTGGTACATATAAAGGATGTGTCTTTCTTCAAGAGGTGATGAAAGGTATGGAATCTATCTGATAATTAAGAGATGAAGCAACATATATATTAGAGTTTTACCTATATATTTTGAAGTTGATTAAGGTTTGTTAGAGGAGGCATCTCTAGGATGGCCTTGAATTTAGTAGGGTCAATCTCAATTCCATGGAGGAGGATGATCAATCCAATAAGCATTCTAGATAAAACCCCAAAAATGCATTTCTTGAGATTGAGCTAAACACAAAATTAGATCAATCAATTGAAAATGATAGTAAGAATAGATAAATGGTCCTTGTGGTGTTTACATATCTCAAGGAGATCATCCACATAATCCTCTACAATTTTATGAATAAGATCATGGAATACATAGGTCATGGCCCACTAATAAGTTACTCTTACATTTTTAAAGTTAAAAGGCATGACTTGATAGCAGAAGGTTCCCCAAGGAGTAATGAAGGTAATTTTATTTTGGTCTAAGGGGGTGATCAGGATATGATTGCATCCTAAAAATCCATCCATGAGGAATAACATCTCATGACCTATGGTAAGGTCGACTATTTGGTCAATGTTGGGTAAAATAAAGTCATATTTGGGGTATATAAGGTTAAGGTCTCATAAATCCACAAAAAGGTAGAGTCTCCCAATAGGCTTGGTAACAGGAACAATATTAGAGACCCATTTTGGGTAGTCAATGGGTTGAATAAAGTTAAAAAATAAAATATGTTGAAGTTCTTCCTTGATGAGAAGAGCTATATAAAGGTTCTTTTTTCAAAGCTTTTGCCATACCAACTTAGCCTCTAGATGGGTAACAATGTTATGAAGGGTGATGGAGGGGTCAATCTCAGGCATATCCTACAATACCAAGTGAATTCGATGTTATGGTCCCAAAGGAAGGTAAGATAATCATGTTACTCATTTGATTCTAAGGATTGGCCCAGTTTAATCATATAAGGATTCTCCTGGGTTCTTAAGTTAACATCAATAGTTGATTCATTGAGCATGGTCTGGTTTTATAGAGGGAATGATTTATGGATGGGAGAGTCTCCTACACCAAGGTAGGTGATGATAGAATTGGTGTCTTAGTGTTGAATGGTATATATGGTGGGTGAATCTTGATCGATCATTTTGGGGTAGATGAGAGGAAAGGTTTTAGTTTGGCCACTATGTTGATAGGTTAGTGGGACTAAAATAATTGTACTTATTTCTCTACATTTTTGCTATTTACATTTAGAAGAAGAAGAAGAAACTAAAGGTTAAGGGTCAGGGGTTTATACGTTACCTGAATTAAGTTTTGCACCGTATCCAGACATTGTAGGAGCTCCTCTTTGGCTGTGGAGGAAGACACCTATAAGAAGAAAGAGACTCAAACACAAAAAAATGTTAGATAAGATAAAGTGGACTGCCAAGCGACGCTCGATCCCAGAAGCATAAAGCTCCATGAGGGATGACAGTCCACTGTTTATAAGTAAAAGTGTCATAAATAAAGAAATGACAAATGACTAAGAAAGAGAAAGTAGACAATGTGTACCTGTTCTCTACAGTCAGTTTGTCACAGTCACTGATGTTGGTAGACCTGTTGGCGTCGGTTGGTCAATATGCCGATGTCGGTTATGTTACCAGTGTCGGTAGGGGTAGTGGTTGATGTCGGTCAGGGAAATGGCCTTGGAGGGGTTTTGGATAGGTTTGTGGTTGATAGAGGGGTCTGGAAGGAGTCTGGGTCTGTGCAGGGTTGCAAGATAGTAAATAAGGTCTGAGAGGGGGCAAAGGCAAAGGGTTGGTATGTAAATGGATAAGAATAGGAGGAAGGCTTTTCAGCCTTTTTAGGAAGAAAGTTGGGTCTAGTTGATTGTATTCAGAAATAGTAAATAGAAACTAATTACTAATGGATTCTAAATACTAAAATGAAATAGAAGAATACTTAGCTCTACTTGTCGCTGAACCAGTGGTGTTAGAATGCTTGTTCCTATTGCAGTTGATGTCGAAGCCCTCATGCAATGTTCACATCTAGTCTGGAGTCACTTGTGCTGAGTTAATATAGCCAGGTGAGCATTAGTCGAAGTCTCAGAGTCTAGGTGAAAGAATTAGGATTTGGGAGAGAGAGAGAGAGAGAGAGAGAGAGAGAGAGAGAGAGAGAGAGAGAGAGAGAGAGAGTGATCCTTCCAAAGAGGTCGAGAGATTGGTTAGAACTTGTGTTAAGTAACTGACGTCAACTATCTCTACATTTTTGCTATTTTATATTCATAAGAAAGAAGAAACTAAAGGTTAAGGGTCAGGGGTTAGATGTTACCCAAATTAAGTTGTGCACCATATCTAGACATTGTAGGAGCTCCTCTTTGGCTATGGAGGAAGACACCTGTAGATAAGAATAAGACTTAAACAAATAAAATGTTAGAATAAGATAAAGTGGACTGCCAAGCAACAAGCTCGGTCCCAGAAGCGTAAAATCTCTGTGAGGGATGACAGTCCACTATTTATAAGTAAAAAGTGTTGGAAATAAAGAAATGACAAATGACTAACAAAAAGGAAGTAGACAATACATACCTATTTCTTTGCAGTCTGTATGTCACAGTTGCCGATGTTGGTAGTCCTACCGGCATCAGTTGGTTAATATGTCGATGTCAGTTATGCTACCAATGTCGGTAGGGGATGTGGTTGATGTCGGTCAAGGCAATGGGCCTTGGACAAGTTTTGGACAAGTTTTAGGGCATGTTTATGGTCGACAGAAGAGTCTATGGAAGCCTACAGGGTTATGCAGGGTTGTAGGATAGTGAGTAGGGTCTGAGAAGGGACAAAGGTAGAAGGTTGTTGTGTAAAGAGGATAAGGGTATGGGGAAGGCTTTTTAGCCTCTCCAAGAAGAAGTCAGGTCTGGTTGATAGTATTTAGAAGTAGTAAATAGAAACTAATTACTAAGTTATTCTAAATTACTGAAATGAGAGGCAGAAGAATACTTAGCTCTGGTTGTGGCTGACGTCAAAGATCTCATGCAATGTTCCAATCCAATTCAGAGTGATTCTGTAGAGTTTCTGTAGCCTAGAGAGTGAAAGTTGAAGTCTAATGCTTGGTCTCTGAGTGTGCGCATTCACGTCCAAGAGTCCGGTGGCTAGAGAGGAAAAGAGAGTCCCAGAGAGAGGCTTCCAGATTCAGAATTCATGATTTAGGATTCGTGATTAGCCATTTTGGGGGTTAGAACTCAGTTTAAGTAAATCGACGTCGGTGATCCCGCCAGCGTCGGCTGATAATTGACTGACGTCGGTGGCTAGAGAATGAGAAAAAGGGCTATTTTTAGCCCTTTGCCCGTTCCTCCATCTGCCGAGTGTATTTTCCATTGGAGAATGGTTGAAGGATGGGGTTATTAGGCACGAGTGTTGGTTAGAAGGTTGGAATGGGTCTTAGGTAGTTATGATATGAGGGACTTAGTCATAGGGTGAGTCATGGTGTAGGAAATGGTCTTAGTGGTGAGGTGTCCAAGGTGAGGTGTCCTAGGTGATGTCATTAATTTAAAATAAGTAATTTTTTTTAAATTAATAAAGTGTGTAAGGGACCAAAGGGAGTCGACATAATTTTGGTGTCTACATTTGCCCCTTTTTGTCTTGTTGGTTGTTCTTGATGAACTGCAAGACAAAAATAAGAGTAGGTTTCCCCATGTATGATGATGAGGTATAGGTTACCCCAAGTATGGGATGAGGTATTCCCCCTCAAAGTGGGAATTGAGAGAAGGTAAGCCAAAATTAGTTGCTGATTTAACAGATAGTAGATGGGTATGGTGAAGTTGGAGTGTGAACGCTGCAATAGGTGAGATTGTGCATATACCACTTCATGTGAGAGGTAGGTCAAATTGTCACAAGTAAGGTCAAGGAGTGAAAAAATCAAAGTAACCGGTCCCTAGCATTTAGTCGTAGCTGATTGGGTTAAATGATCAAAGTTGTAGCTCCAATGGTCATCGTGCTCCAAGTATCTCGGGCTCAGGAAGTGCTCCTAGAAAACACAAAAATGTCACAAATATTGGGGATCAACTTGGGCATGATTCGATAATAGGTGTGAGGGTCATAATGTGGGTGCGTATAATTTGCTAACTATTTGTGAGGCAGCATAAATGCAATCAAATTAACCAAGTTAAAGTTGTCTTGGAAGTGGTCATGGTCTAAGGAGATAGTCGCGATCTCCAAGGTCGTTGGTTGAGTTGGGTTGAGATATAAATGATCTCAAGGGTTGTGTGTCATGGTCAAGGAGATGTATGTGATCTCCAATGTGCCCCATGAGAAGTCCAATGTGACTTCTACAGTGTCAGGGCTAGTTGTTTGGTCAATGATTTTAGGCTAGTTTAGATAGTTGGTCCATTAGGTAAAATAGATCAAGTCTATTTTGGTGTCTACATTTTCCCCTTTTTGTCTTGTTGGTTGTTCTAACGAACTATAAGACAAAAATATGAGTAAGTTTCCCCAAGTATGGTGATGAGGTATTCCCCCTCAAAGCGGGAATCGAGAGAAGGGAACCCAAAATCAGGTGTCGATTTGACAGGTAGTGGATGGATATGGTGAAGTTGGAGTGTGAACGCTGCAATAGTTGAGATTGCATGTATACCACTTCACGTGATAGGTAGGTCAAATTGTCATGGTCAAGGTCGAGGAGTGCTAAAATCAAAATAACTAGTCCCCAACTTTTAGTCGTAGCTAATTGGGTTAAACGATCAAAGCTGTAGCTCCAATGGTCATCGTGTTCCAAGTATCTCGGGCTCAGGAAGTGCTCCTAGAAAACATAAAAATGTCACAAATATGGGGATCAACTGGGCGTGATCCGATAATAGGTGTGAGGGTCGTAATGTGGGTTGCATACAATTTGCTATCTATTCATGAGGTAGCATATATGCAATCAAAACAACCAAGGCAAAGTTGTCTTGAAAGTGGTCATGGTCTGAGGAGATAGTCGTGATCTCTAATGTCATTGGTCAAGTCATGTTGAGATATAAGTGATCTCAAGTGTTTTGTGTTGGTTGTGGGTAAGGGAGATATATGTGATCTCTAATGTGCCCCATGAGAAGTCTAGGTGACTTCTACAGTGTCAGGGCTAGGTGTTTGGTCATGAATTTGGACTGGTTAGGTTAAGACATGGTTAAAGGTTATATGATTAGTCCATCAGGTAGATGAATGAACAAATGAATGGCTAAGCTAACCTCAGAAGATGTCATGTCAACTGAGTGCTGCCTACATAGCCCTTATTTTAAGGGCCTCAGGCCAATGTAGTTCTCCCCAAAAGGGAAGAAGAGTCAAAGAGGTTGTTGGTTGGTTTGGTTATGTTTGAAATGATGAGGGTATGATGATGTTACAGCCTTTTCCATATTATGTGATGGTGTATTCTGTAACATTGGTTATGTGGTTTTTCATCCCTAGGAATTTTCCATATTTGTGATGGTGTATGCTAAAAAATGAAATGAGTGTATAATGATATTATAGCCTTTTCCATATTATGTGATGGTGTATTCTATAACATTGGTTATGTGGGTTTTCATCCCTAGAAATTTTCTATATTTGTGATGGTGTATGCTAAAAATGAAATGAGTATATTTATGCTTCAGCAAGTTTCCATATTGGTGATGGTATATGCTTGACATAAATTGTGTATGGTTGATAGTTTCCATGTGTATTATTTTCCATAGAAACTAGTGTGAATGGGCTATGATAATTCATATAACACAAATTTGTATTTGTATTAAATAAATCATGAGGTTATGTTAGTGGTTTAGGAAATATGTTTGGTTGTATGTTATGGACATGTGATGAAGTCAAGTAGGAAGTGAAAGGCGCATTGCTATTTCATTGACAAGGACCATAATGATAGCATAGATAGGGTTGTTGCAAACAAATCCCCATTCATGCATTACGTTGATGACCATTGGTTTGTGTTAGAGAAGTACTCTAATCAATTGACATTAAGTGAGCTCAAAGTCCCTTGAGAATGTTGGGGTAATAGGTGTGATTATGTGATATGTTAGGATAGCGAAACCTTTTTAGTAGGGATATCTTTGCCCCTTTCATAGGTGGCCCTAAAAATGACTATAGACAAGTCCATGACTTAATAGTTTGTCAGAGAAGTTTTTTCTTTTTTTTTTTTGGTAGACTGATCAATGCAGGAAGTCTACTTGGGATGTTGTTTTTTATTGTGGTCATGTGAAGCCAATCGATGTGGGCAGTTTCTGAGAGGGTGCTGTGTATGTAGCAAAATTTGGGCATAGCCATCCTTCAAGGGAGTGGTCTATGTTTTGCTTTGTATGTTTTGAATGGGTTGAATAGTTGTCCTTCAAGGGAGCAGTCTAGTAATTACAACAATTATACAGCTATCCTTCGAGGGAGCATCTACATTTATAGTTTATGACCTTTGGTAGGCATCCCAATTTTATGTTGTTGACTGAAGTTTTAGTCATGGACTAGAATATAGAGGTTTAAGGGTTTCCCTTTTATTAGGACAAAGAATTCATGCTTGACAAAAGGGTTAACTAATGTTTGTAGGGAAAAAGGGTTGATAGGAATAGGGATGAGGATGGCGGAGGTTGCTCAAGGGACGATCTCAAGTTAAATGTCAAGTGAATGATTAATTGATTAACAGTAGAATGGTCGAAGATGTAAGGCATTAAGGGGCTCATATTCTGGTTGGCCTTCGAGAGAAGATAGATGATAAGTCCCTGATCCATGTGTTATTATGTATGGTTTGAGTCGATTAGGAGCAAACTTGCCCCATTTGCTTCTTTCCATATTGGTCATGTGTTAAAGATGATTAAGAAGTTGGTTGATGTTTGGTCGATGCTTGGTTGAGGTCGTGATAGTCAGTATAGATTCAAATTCCCCCAGTTGCTTTTGTGATAGGGACAATGTTTGACACCCATTACAGATAATCAATGGGTTAGATAGAGAAGATGATGAAGCTCTTCTTTGACAAGAAGTGTGACGTGAGGATGCATCTTGTGAAGCTTTTATCTGGTATGATTAGTTATAGAGGGTGAGATCCTGATCTTCTAGGGTAGGGGTTGGAATCTTAGAATTACTGACGGTGATGGAGGCAATGGTTGGTAATGGTTTGATTAAAGAAGCTAGTGGTTGGGGGTCTTTGGGTTGGACCTTCACTGCCTGTAATGCTTTAATCAAGGTTTGGTGATGTTGTGGAGAGTTTTGAATGAGGTCATACAAAGACATCTTCACAAGGTTTTGGTGAATTTGTTTCACCATGGAGTTATGAATTGGCTTGGAAGATGTTGATTGGGATGTGCCCAAGATTGAAATCTTGGGTTTTGGTGGCTGAGGAGGCTTGATGAATGGATATGTCCAAGGGATAGAAACCTTCTCTTTCCCTTTGTCCTTCATGATTTGTGATCTAGTGGCCACATTGATGGTGTTGATTTTGAACAAAGGCGTTGAAGGTGATAGAGGAACCACAGTTTGATGATGGGCTCCCGATTTAGGTGAGGATGTTTGAGAGGTATGGGATGGTGTCAGTGGTTTGTTGAAAGGGTGGTCAAGAGGATCCTTAGTGAAAAGGGTGTCCTTTTTGAAGTGTTGACGAAGGATAATTTTAAGAGCACAGCAACGCTTAGTGTCATGTCCAGGTGTGCGATGATACACATAGATTTTAGTGTCATCGAACCAAGATGGTTTTGGTCTGAGAGGTTGGAATGGTTTAAGAGGTGGGAGACTGATGCTAGAAGACTGCAATAATTGACGTAACAGTAAAGCATAAGAACCTGCTAATGGGTCTGCATGTTTTGTTGCAATAGGGTTTGACAACTTCTATTTAGGAGTTGTTGGAGGAGTCTTTTGTACCATCTTTTTGTTTGGCAGTGTGGGCACACGTGTAGATGACACTTTTGTGGTGAGAGGTGTTAGATTTTTTGGAGGAAGTATGTTTTTGCTAGGTAAAGGTAGTAATGGAGGTGATTTTTTTTAAGAGGTGTTGGAGTTGGGAGCACTCCTATTAGAGTAGAAGGATGTGGGCCCAAAATAGAGGGCAACGGTGATGGTAGGGGAGGAGTTCTCTAATGTGGTTTAGCAGCCTTCTTTAGTTTAGTGCGAGGACTACTATTTTTTGGGGCGAGATTTAAATCTACCTTCACTTGTGGGTGAGTGAGGTTCGGTATGGGGCGAACACTAAGAGATTTGATTTTTTTCGGCATAACAAACACCTGTGATGGATTGGATGAGGTTGAGTGAGGCTTTATAGTCAGTCATTTGGAATATTTGGGTGATTGTGAGAGTAGAAGCATGTTAGACGCAGAAATCACAGGCCAAAGGTGAGAAAGAACCGTCACTGGATCTTGCTCGGCTGAAGTGGGTGTGGTGAAAAGTTCTCTTGGTAGAGAAGGGATTAGAGAATATGGCTCTTCAGTTGGATAGAGCGCAGGGATGATCATGGTTTTGATGTGTGGTCTAGGAGTGGGGAAAGTATGATCTTCCATCGGTAATAGGAAGGATGAGAGTGGGGCTAGTGGTGTTAGTATCATCAAGGCATCTTCCAATATAATAGAGATCAGAGTAGACTCTCCCACGTGTGAAAGAGGGGTGAATGGAGGATTATCCTCCATCGGTGGAGGACAAATAAGAGAAGAAGGATCTTCTACCTGTAGTGGACAAATAAGAGAAGAAGGATCTTCTACCTATGGTGGACAAATAGGAGAAGAAGGCTCTTCTACCTATGGTGGAGAAATAGGAGAAGAAGGCTCTTCTACCTATGGTGGAGAAATAAGAGAAGAAGGCTCTTCTACCTGTGATGGACAAATAGGAGAAGAAGGCTCTTCTACCTATGGTGGACAAATAGGAGAAGAAGGCTCTTCTACCCGTGATGGATAAATAGGAGAAGAAGGCTCTTTCTACTTGTGGTAGAGAAATAGGTTGAGTAAACTCTTCAGATTATGGGAGAGGTTGGTTAGAAACCATGTCGACTGTGCGTATATTGCACTCTTGAAGGTCATCGGCTATGGTCTGAATGTTATTTTGACTAGGGGGTTGGTTAGGGAATGTTTGTCTAAAGACATCCATGTTTTGGTTAGCTGGCACATTTGGGTTGTCCAAAACAAGGTCCCCTTTGTCCAACATGTCTTGAATAATGTTTTTGAAGGTTTTACAATTGTCTATGTCATGACCTTTGACACGATGATAGATACAAAAGTGATTTTCCCTATACCATGTAAGGATGGCTTTTGAGGGGTCAAATTGGGGTGGTCAAATTTGAGGGAGATTGAGGACCCTTTGCTTAACTAGTTTATCCAACATGGAAGCGTATGATTCTCCTATTGGAGTGTATTGACGCTGTATGTATCATTGTGTGAATTGTCTAGTGATGTATTCTGATGTGGAAGGCTTGGATTGGTTGGTTGTTGTAGAGGATGATGATCTAACGACCACAACATTTGCCAACCCCTTAGATTTGGAGTTGGAAGAAGAAGGTTTGGAAGAAGAATGGTCATCAGATTTTGTGTTGTTATTTTTACTATGCAATTTAACTTTGTCTTCTTCAACTGTGCGGAGTTCAAGCTTTTTGGCCATGGTGAAAGCTTCGTCAAATGTGCAAAATGTTTGAACCCACAAAGTGGATGAGATGTGCTTGGCACATGCTCTTGAAAAGATCTCAATGAGCTCTAGTTGAGGTAAAGAAAAGGAGAATTGGTTGATCAAACCTCTCCAACGGGCGACAAAGTCAACTCTTGATTCATTGTCGAATTATTTAATAGAATATAGGTCTGTGATGGAGACCTTTTTGGTGATGTTGATTGAAAAGTGGTCGAGGAATAATTTGGCAAGTTGAGTAAAGCTAAAGAGAGAGTGACTGGTAATAGAGTTATACCAGTCAAGGGTGGCACCAAAAAGTGACATGGGAAACGTGCGAAGTAATAATGGATCATCATGTGCTATAAGGTAGCAAGCATGTCTAAACGCTCACAGATGTTGTTGTGGGTCCTCTTTACTCTAAAAGAAAGTAAATTTTGGGAGTTCCCACTAGTTAGGGTATGGTCAAATGGGCACCGAAGGGTGAATGGGTTCATTATAGATTTGTTCATATGAAAGAACATTCCTCAAACCAAAAATGGATGTCTCAAGGTTAGACATCTTATCCATCAGCATCTTGATTAGATCAGTTGATGGATTGGCATGAAGGACACCCCCTAAGTTATAAGGTACTTGGAAGGCATTGGTAGGGGCGTATGACATACTTGGTTGTGTTTGTATAGGTGCAACATATTGGTAGTTTGTCATAGGGACTGATGTTAAGGTCAAGGGGGTGTGTGCCACGAAGTTGGAGGGCACAAATTGACTAGATACTGCCAAGGGTGGTTGAATGGCGGTGAGACTAGTTAAAGGATGAGTAGCCACTCTTATATTTATGGGCACAAGAGCAGGTGGGATAGAGACAATCAAGTTCTGAAATGGTGTTGAACTTGGTTGAATTGTTTGTGGTTGAGGGGGTACAGAAACTCCAATGGAGGTAGGTCCAGAAATAGAAGGGGAGGCCAAATCTTGAACATTGGCCATGGTTGGGTTAATAGTTGAGGCAATGGCCTGGGTAGCGGATGTTGTTGATATCATTGCCGCTTCACCCAAGGAATTTGGCATCCCATAAACAAGGATACTTGAAGGATCTCGCGTTTGGTTTCTTACGAGATAGTGTTGGAGAGCCTTAACGTTAAGGTCAAGGAATCTCTCAAAGTCTTGATCCCCTGTAGGAACAATAGGTGGTTGATTTGGGGTTGTTTGGATAGGAGTACACTCAATGTCTAAAGTATACTCCATTTGGTGACTTGTTATGAAGGGTGAAGGTGGAAGTGGTTATTTCCTTGTGTGGTCAACAAAATATTTGGCTTGACTACGTGTCAAAACCATGCAAGATGAAATGGGTTCAAGTTGCAAAAACTATGTATTTCAGTTTCAAAAAACCAGAATGTGTTTTTAACAGCAAAAAAGTCAAGTTTTAAGCTTGCTATTTGGGATGAAAATTTGTCAACAGTGACTGACGTCGGTTGAAAAATTGATGTCTATGAATATATGCTGCCGACGTCGGTGGAAAAACTGATGTCGGTAAAGATAAGTTGCCGACGTCGATGGAAAAACCGATGTTGGTGTCTGTGTATTTTCAAAAACTCAAAAAACTGAAAGTTTTTAGAATAAAGAGAAATTTTGAGTTATTTTAGATCCTCAGAATGATGCATCCTCACCAGCTCAAACAATCAGATAAGAACAGAAAAATAGATGAAGGCAAGCAACCTCTAAAAGTTAAATTTCTAAGAATAAATTTTAGAGTCGTGGTGGCTTATGCCTTAGAAGAATATGTTTGGGAATTGGGCTTTTAGAATAGGTCCTAAAGAGGAAGTCAAAGGCTAGTTTCAGGTTATGTTTTGGTGCTCAAAAATTTGTATTAGGTTCTATATGTGGCCTAGTGCTAGGGGCTTGCCCCCCTCACTTCACAAACCCAGAGCCGAGTTGGGCCGCTTAGCCAATATATACTTTGCCTATAGTTTATACTCTGCCAGAGAACAGAGTGGGTCCTCCACTTGGTGGTGAAATCCAAGTAGGATCACCAGGAAGGGTAAGGTATCTGCTAGGTGATGAAATCCTAGACGGACCTTGTCTTAGGTATGTTTAGATATTTGATTGTGAATGTGGTCTGGTTGTGTAACATATGTGCACTACGATTTATTCATAATGCGTTTAATTACTAGATGAGAGGGCTAATTATGCATTCAAGAAGGGATGAAATGCAATAGTTTTTTTAACCCAAATTGAAATGTTTTGTTCAGATGCAAACAAGTGGAGAAAAGGTTAAGAGTATGAATTTTCACTACTCTAAAATGCAGGCAAGAAATGACAAGAAGAAAAAGAAAGAAGTTCTTTTTAACTTGTGCTAATGGTTTCTTTTCGAAATAAAAAGATAGAAGAAAAGGATGCAAGAAGAGAATTTTTCCCTAATGCAACTATATGAAAGTTTTGATTTTTAGAAGAAATGAACCCAAGGAAAACTCTAGGGGTCCCACCGGGCGTGCCAAAATGTTTCTCTACATTTTTTCTATTTACATTCAGAAGAAGAAACTAAAGGTTAAGGGTCAAGGGTTTGTACATTACCCAGATTAATTTGCACACCATATCTAGACATTGTAGGAGCTCCTCTTTGGCTATGGAGGAACCTATAAGAAGAAAGAGACTCAAACACAGAAAAATGTTAGATAAGATAAAGTGGACTGCCAAGCAACGCTCAGTCCTGGAAGCGTAAAGCTCTGTGATGGATGATAGTCCACTGTTTATAAGTAAAAGTGTCGTAAATAAAGAAATGACAAATGACTAAGAAAGAGTAAGTAGACAACGCGTACATGTTCTCTGTAGTCAGTATATCACAGTCACTGATGTCAGTAGTCTTGCCAATGTCAGTTGGTCAATATGCCGACGTCAGTTATGTTACCAGTGTTGGTAGGGGTAGTGGTCGATGTCGGTCAGGGCAATGGCCTTGGACAGGTTTTGGATGGGTTTGTGGTTGATAGAGGGGTCTGGAAGGAGTCAAGGTCTATGCAGGGTTGTAAGATAGTAAATAAGGTCTGAGAGGGGTTAAAGACAAATGGTTGGTATGTAAATGGATAAGAATAGGAGGAAGGCTTTTCAGCCTTTTCAGGAATAAAGTTGGGTCTAGTTGATTGTATTCAGCAATAGTAAATAGAAACTAATTACTAATGGATTCTAAATACTGAAATGAAATAAAAGAATACTTAGCTCTGCTCGTCACTAAACCAGTGGTGTTATAATGCTTATTCTTGTTGTGACTAATGTTGAAGCCCTCGTGCAATGTTCACATCTAGTCTGGAGTCACTTGTGCTGAGTTACTGTAGCCAGGTGAGCGTTATTTGAAGTCTTAGAGTCTGAGTGAAAGAATTAGGATGAGAGAGAGAGAGAGACCGAGATCCTTCCAAAGAGGTCGAGAGATTGGTTAGAACTCATGTTAATTAATCAACGTTGGCTATCTCACCGGTGTCAGCCGACATTTGACCAATGTCGGTGGCTAGAGAATGGGTAAAAGGGCTATTTTTATCCCTTTTCCTGTTCTCCATCCACCAAGTGCATTTGCCATTGGAGAACGGTCAAAAGGTGAGGTTATTAAGAACGAGTGTTGGTTAGAAGGTTGGAATGGGTTTTAGGTAGTTATGATATGAAGGACTTAGTCATATGGTGAGTCATGGGGTAGGAAATGGTCTTAGTGGTGAGGAGTCCAAGGCGAGGTGTCCTGGGTGATGTGTTTAGGTGAGGTCATAATTTAAAATAAGTAGTTTATTTTAAATTAATAAAGTGCATAAGGGACCAAGGGGAGTCGACACAATTTTGGTGTCTACAGTACTAATTAAAAAAAATAGATGGGATGATGTCAGAGTCTCCAAATTGAGAAGATGTATTGGGAGAAGATGGAATCCCTTCTATGAGGATATCAATAGGTTTTGGTGAGGTGGGTTCTTTTGGTGGTTCAAACCCAAGCCCAAAGAAATCACAAGGTTTTTAAGTCTTGATAATAAGAAATTCATGAGGTCCTTATTCATATAGGCCCATAAAAAATCCTTTCCAAGCACAATAGTGTAGGTTTTTGCAAAGGTTAGGTTGCTTAGATAGGAGAAATCAGAAGTGAAAGGTTGAATATATGGAGTGGTGATAGGAGCAAGGAGTGGTCGATCACGTCCCCCATAGATAAAGTATGTTTGATTATTGGGAATTCTAAAAGGGATGATGGTACCTATTTTAGGGTCATAAGAAGGGTCATTTTGAAGGTCCTCAGATTCCTGGGGAGTGGGAAAGGCATCTAAGGTTAAAAGTTGATACTCCCTAAGAGAAAAGCATTGGAAATTTTGTGTCAAGGAGTCCTTAATGGGAATCTAGGAAGAAGGGATAGATGCACTAGTTGAGGCTCTATCATTATTAAGGGTAGAAACATTATGGGTAGTGGTTGATGGTGTAATTATATTAATGGGATTAGTTGATTGTGAGGGAGATGAAGGTGGAAGAAGGACATCATTAAGTCTATAGGTCATGTTGTAACATGTAAAAGGACTGGGATCAGCCTTGATGGTTGACTTGCCCTTCATGTTTTAATTTAACATAGTGGTATAAAGTGGAGGGTATGCAACTCATATACTAGATATAAGGGCATTCTAATAGAATTTTATATTGGAATTCACCCTCTACAACATAAAATAGATCAAGGATTGTGTGAGGTCTCAAGCATATTTGAAAAATAATGGTCACTAAGTTGGTAGCCATCATTTCATTTAAGGAGTGATGGACTACTATGCTTTCATCCATGATATTGTTTAGTAAATATAGCTGATTAAAAGCATGGGAGGAGATTATGTTGATGTTGGCTCCTCCATCAATCATCACCCTTTTGATGTGGATGTGATTGATATATATGGTGACAAATAAAGGTGGGTCAGATTCCTCGGAGTGTACTAGAGGTATCTCAGAATCTTAGAAGGTGTTAATAATAGAATATTGGATGGTGCTAATAAAAGAGACAATAGATTGAGGGTTATCTAACTAAACCTCAATAAATTTTAGTCCATCTATTACTACTTGATGATGATGATGATAAGGTAAGGTGTTGATCAAGTCGTAAAGGCTCATCTTCACTAGTGCTTGATGAATTTTCTTTAGCACAGTTTGTTGAATGGATACAATGGAATTGGTGGGAGGTCCACCTAGGATGGATACTCTAGGTCTACATGATGACCTGGGTGGTGGTGGTGTTTGGTCCTAGTTAGGAGGATAATAATATGAATGATATGTCCATGGAATGGACACATTGGCTCTTCATTTACCCCTTTATTGTGCTTGAGATTAGGTAATCATGCAGATGGTATGGACAATGGGCTCAGTTGAACTAGGTGATTGCTTTAGCTCCTCACCCTTGCCTGTAGATTAGAGTGAAGAAATCAACATAGGTTGGGATAGTGGTTGGATTGGTTGGGTTGGTAGTTGGGTTATTAAAGTAGGTGAAAGTGGTTCATCTGATGATAAATCATCATCCTCATGTAAATGATGAACAAGATCTTGGAGAGATTTTCAACTCTTAATGTTATGTCCTAGTGTTCTATGGTACACATAGATCTAAGCATTATTAAACCAAGAGGGTTTGGTATTAGAACAGGTGAATGGTTTAATAGATGAAATTTCAATGTAGGAGGTTTGAAATAGCCTCTCTAAAATAATAGAGTAAGATTCCTTTAGAAGTGTTCAGGGTGTTGAGATGCTCATTGGGGAAATAAGAACCTTCTTAGGCATGGACTTGACCTTAGAGAGGGTTGGTGGTTGGGAAATTTTGGTAGATGGTTTAGATTGGGTTAGCTTTGCTATGATTGGTTTAATAGTAGATGGTTTTGAAGTAGAGGATTGGGGGGTTGATAATAGGTGGAAACGTAGAGGGGTATAAATTATCTAAGAATGATGAAAAAGTTGATAGCATAGGTGGTGGAGGGGTAGGCATAGAAAAGGGTGTTAGTTTAATTGAATTAGAATAAGTGACTAGGATAGTAGAAGGGTGGGGTCAAAAAATAGATGGCAAATGAGAAGGAGGTGACATAGGTTTAACTTGAGAATGAGTTTTAAGTAATTGTACCCTTTGGTCCATCTTGTTTAGTGGTTTGTTAGGTGGCCTAGAGGGGCTTATGCCTAATTTAATGGGGGGATGGGTGATGATAGGTGTGGTAAGGCTACCCAAATTCTTCACTAGTTTAGATAGAATATTATGAGATGATCTTGGTAGAGGTGGGTGATGTGGTTCCCTCACATCTTGGGGGAAAGAAATTTTTGATGATGGGGTGTTAATAGATTGGAAAGTGGATGTTAATGAAGTTGAGGGTTTGGTTCTATTTTGGTATAGGAGCCCCAAATGATGGTAGGAAGTGGTTCTATCTAGGTTGGATTGTGAGGAAAATTCCAAACTTTACACTAACTGAGAAAAGGGATTATAAATAGGTTTTGTTTCTTGATCTATTGTTTCAAATGTCAAGACCTTGGGTGAAGAAGAGGGGATGGTTCTTTCATCTCTAATTGAGCTAGAAGGTTTCAAAATAATGGTTTCTTATGGGGTGATTAAGAGAGGGGATGTTCATTTGATCAAGGATGTAGGTATGGTCCCAACTCCTTCCTTTGTTAGGGTATCCAAAGGAGAAGATGGGAGTTCTACCATTTCACTTGGTGGGGTAAACGAAGGGTGGTTAGATCAATGGCTGGTTCTATGAAAGGAGAGGTGGGCATGGATATGGTTGATCAAGTGGAGAAGTGTGGGATATAAATCTTTCTACTTGGGTCTTCAAAGGGGTAAAAGGTGAATTTTCTTCTTCTATAGGTGAGGTTGGTGAAGAGGAAATGGGAATATGAGGCTCATCCTTCATGGGCTCATTTATGATGATGTTGATTATGTGTGCTTCATGAGATGCTTATGGTTCAAATTAATTGTCATGGGTTTGGGTAGGTAGAAGATGGTTAGATAATGGTTTGCAAAAATATTGAGAGAATGGTTGGTTGGGGGGTGTGTTAGGGTTGTCAAACAGTAATTCACCATTTTCAATCAAGTTTTAGATAAGACTTTTAAAACTATTACATAGGTTTATGTCATGTTTGATGACAAAATGGAAAGCACAATGGTCAGTTTTATTGTACCACCTAGGCACAAGGCAAGAGGGGTCAAATTATTGAGGTGGTTTTATTAGTGGGAGTTGAATAACATTATATTTTAGAAATTTATCCAATATAGAGGCATAATATTCCCCTATAGGGGTGAATTGTTTAGGGGGAACCCAGCTTTGCTTTCATCTTGGTGGGTAAGAAGGATTGGAAGGTGTGTTTTGACATGGCTAGTATATGGATGGAGGTGGGGTAGTTTTCAAGACAATTGCATTTGTAGAAGTTTTGGCTTTAGAATTAGGTTGGTTAGTTATTTTGGAGGAAGAGGGGTCATTTGGTTTAAAAGTAGAATTCTTATTTCACAATTTCAATTTACCCTCATCTATGGCTTGGTTCTCGAGTTTTCTTGCCATTGTGAATGCTTCATCAAAGGTTCTAAATGTTTGTACCTGAAGGTTAGGAGTGATGTGTTTTTCACATCCCTGAGAGAAAATTTCAATGAGTTTCATTTGGGGTAGTAAAAAGGATAATTGATTAATGAGGCCTCACATTCATACAATAAAGTTGGCAATTGATTCATCATTAAATTGCCTGATATATTGATAGAAAAATGTTCTAAGAAAATTTGGGCAAGTTGGGAAAATAAGAAGATAGAATATTTAAGAAGGGCATTGTACCAATCCAAGGTGGGCCCTGATAAAGACATAGGGAAGGTTCAGAGAAGGAGGGCATCATCATAGGCAATCAAATAAAAGGAATGGTGAAACACCCTCAAATGTTGCTAAGGATCCTCCTTCCCCTAAAACTTAGAGAATTTGGGAAGCTCCCATTGAGGAGGATAATAATGAATTAGGATAGAAGGGTTGATAGGTTTGTTGTAGATTTGGTCATAGGATAAATGATTATGGGACCCAGAGATAGATGATTCAAGTTGGGTCATCTTATCTACAAGCATCTTGATTAAGTCAGGTTGGGGTTGGGTAGATGCATAATTTGGTGGTAAGTTTTACTAAGGTTGGGTTGTAGTTATGAGTTAGTATTAGGTTATTTGAGGTTGGGATAGTGTCCTCACAAGACTAATAGGAATTAAGGGTTGGGTGGAACGTGCAATATATCTCAACAGGTTGGGAATATACTAATAAGAGGCTATGGGGGCTTGTAGAGGAACTGATAATGGTTGGTTTAGGGGTACATTTGGGTTGGTAATGCTAAATTTTTGTGGGTTGTTGAGATATATTGACCTTAGTGCTAATAGGGGGAAGTGTTTGTGGTATGGAGAGTACCAAGTTCTGAAAGGGGGTTGAGGTTGGTATATTGGTTAACCTGAAGG
The DNA here is from genome assembly GCA_037957365.1 of Torreya grandis. Taxonomy (NCBI): domain Eukaryota; kingdom Viridiplantae; phylum Streptophyta; class Pinopsida; order Cupressales; family Taxaceae; genus Torreya; species Torreya grandis. Next base: position 284,851 of record JARHVA010005407.1, read on the forward strand.
GAATGATAGAAATAGGTCTAGAAGATACCACATCGGCAAAAGAGGTAGAAGTAAGAAGGGGTAAAATTGAGCCAATGTTAGAGGTATTAGTTGGGGTAATAGGTATTTGGGTGGTGGTGGTAGATGGACCAATGGTAGAAGATGAAGCTTGGCCAATAGAATGGTGGGATGATGCAATACCAACCATGAGATGGTGTGGCATACCATAGGGTAGATCAATGATAGGAACTAAAGTTGTTGAAGTATGGTAGGCTAAGGTATTAAGATAGTGTTGTAAAGAAATCAAATTATTATCTAGAAAGGTGGCAAAATATGAATCACCTTCAAGGATTGTTGAAGGCACTGTAGGCGGGGGAGAATGGTGTGATGAAGCACGGGGAGATCTATCAATGTCTGAGGTATATTCCATGGATGAGGATGAAGAAAAAGATGGTGGTGGGTTGTTATGGTTTTTCACTTGTTGTCTTATTAAGACCATATGAGAAATTTAGAAATGGATAACAAACCTCTCACCTCACTTAATGAGCAAACAAATAAAAACCCAAAGCAAATAAAGCACACACTAAAAATGAAATTAATCCTAAGATTTATTTTAAATCACTTTTGGATTATGCCTTAAAGAGTGTGAAAAGAGAAATTAGCTTGTAATTTAGGTACTAGAAAATCCATTTAAGGATGGTTTCAGGTTGAATTTTGGTACTCAAGTAATCTACACTAGATTGGGTATGTGGCCTGGTACTAAGGGCTTGTTCCCCTCATTTCATGATCCCACAACCATTACAGGTACTTAGCCAATATATACTATTTGTCTAGAATTTATACTCCACTAGAGAACAGAGTGGTCCTCCCCTTGGTGATGAAATCTAAGTGGGATTTTTAGGTAGGGTAAGGTGATCCAAAGGGTGATGAAATCCCAATGGGCCTTGTCTTAAATAAGTTTTGATGTTTAATTTGTGCATGTGGTTTGGTAGTGTAACATATGTGTGCTACGATTAATTCATAATGCATTTAACTAATCTAGGTGAGCTAATCATTAAGTAGGCAATACAATGAATGTACTCAATTTTAACCCAAAATAAGAGTTTGGTGTCTTTTCATGCAAACAAGGAATAGCTAAAATGCACTTAAATGCAAGATGTAAAATGCAACCTATCCCTAGGATGAAAACTTTTTTTTTATATTTTTGGAAAAAAAGAAAGGAAAGAATTTTTTATTTTTTAGAATTTAGAAATAATAGAAATTCAAGAGCATTGAACTTTCACTAAATGTAATTATATGCCTAAAAAACTATGAACCCATAAGGGGTCCCATCGGGCATTCCAAAATGTTTCTCTCTATTTTCTTTTTTTTTCTAAGTATGAAAAGAAGAAACTATCAATAAGGGTAATGGTTATGAGAACTTGGTATAAAGTACACATTATGGATCCAAGTGATTGTGGAGAGCTCCTCTTTGACTTGGGAGGATGACCTGTAAATAAGAAAACACTTGATATTTGTTGAAAATGGCTTGAAGATGGCTTGTTGAAAATGATTTGTTGAAGATTTTGGTAGAGTTTTGTTGCTTGAGATCTTCTCTCCAAGATGATAATGATCTCCCTCAAGTGGATGACCTCCTACAACAAAATATTAATAACCAAAGACTAACTTGGCACCTTTAAACCTAACCTTAAGTGAAGGAAAGGGGGGGTATTTATAGCATATGTTGTGAAGAGTAATGACAAAATAAGAAGAATAGAATTATGGAACCATTTTATATGTGGTGGATTAACTAGTCAAAATGAGGTGGGTATGGATTCCCATTTGGGTTTGTGAGTGTCTCATTTGGGTTAAGAAATCAAAAATGGGTACCCTTTGTCTTTTCCAAAGTACTAAAGAGGTAGGTATCTTATTTTGAAGGTTAATTTCATGTGTGAAGGTAAAATACATGTTCACTAATGGTCCCTTGAGAAGACATTCACCATATTTAAAGGTGGGGGGGGGCGGGGGGGGGGGGGGGGGGGGGGGGGGGGGGGGGGGTGGGGTGCGGGGGGGCTTGTGATGCTTAAATGAGGTCATCAAGCACTTTGGGAAGGGTCTCTAGTGGGGTATGATGTCCCACATCAAGCCACATCACTTCTAAGCCATGTCACTTGCCATATCACTTGCCATGTCTCTTTCCATTTCACATGACATGTCATAAGCCAAGTCATCATGAATAGTGATAGTGGGTCCCATAGTGAATAGTGATAGTGAAGAGTACTTTTGAATAGTACTTTCAAATAGTGATTTTGATAATATTATGTGACTAGAATAATAGTGATTTGGTTAGGTTAAGAGGGGTTTGTTATGTTTTAAGAAGGTTTAGAGGGTTTTTAGGGGGTCTTGAGACATTTAGTCATGAAAAACTATAAGTGTGTAGTTTTTTAGTGTCTATAGTAAGAGCATGTTTGAATGATGAGCCTATAACAAAGAGATTCACTGAATTTTATGTTGCAATAGATGGCCTTATAAGGCATAAAGGTAAAATTTATGTACCTAGTTTGGGTGACCTGATAAATTTTGTGCTTAAGGAAGTGCATATAGCACCTCATTATTCTCATCTAGGGGTTACAAAGATGATGTATGAGCTAAAAAAGATCTATTTTTGGCCTAGAATAAGGCATGATGTCACTAAATTTGTAGTGAAATGCTTGGAATACTAGTGGGTTAAATCTAAGCATTGTCATTTAGGAGGGTTGTTATACCTTCATGATATTCCAAGAGATAAGTGGGTTGTAGTCTCACTTTATTTTATTATGAGGTTACCAAAATCATGAAGCAAGCATGATACAATCCTTGTGGTTATTGATAAAGCCACTAAATTTAGCCACTTTATTGTTGGAAACTTAATGGATGACCCTTCTATGTTTGTCAAATGCTCTGTGAATGATGTGGTTAGAATTTATGGCATAATTGAAGTGATCATATCAGATCATGACAATTTATTTACTTCAAGTTTTTGGGGTACATTGATTAAAGTCTTTGGAACAAGGCTGAATTTTAGTTCTACATAACATTCAAAAATGAATAGACAAACAGAAAGGCTTAACCATGTGGTTGAAGATATGTTGCACATGTAAGTCATGGATCAGCAAACTAAATGGAAAGATTACTTCCATTTAGTTAAATTTGCATACAATAATTCATACCACTCTACTATAAATATGGCTCTATTTTAAGTTCTCTATGGGCGTAAATGTAAAACTCCAATTGGCTAGAATATCTTGGAAAATAAAACTATTATTAGACCTAAATTATTGTTGGAATATAACAAGCAGATGGAATTAATAAAGTAGAATTTGAAAATAGCATTAGATAGGCAAAAGACCTATGTAGACCAAAAGAGAACCCTTCGTAAATTCAATGAGGGAGACAAAGTTTTTTTGCACATTAGATGATGGAAAATTTCTATTAAGTTTGGCAATACTTCCAAGTTCGCACCATGATTTTTTGGGCCTTTTGACATTGTGGAAAAGATTAGACCTATTGCTTACTGGCTAAAACTTCCTCCTTCTCTATCAAGGATTCATGATGTATTTCATGTTACTTTGCTAGGAAAGTATATACCTAATTCATCTCATTTTTTGGATTGGACTCATTTACATGTCATAGAAGAGAAAAAATATAGTTGCAACTAATAAAAATCCTAGACCATCATAGTTTTAAGCTATGTAACAGAGTTATATAGTTGTTTTTGGTGTAATGGACCCCAATAAGTGAAAGGAGCACTACTTGGGAAGATGCTCATCTTTTCAAGTAGCACTATGCATGGATTTTTGACTAAGTTGTTAGGATGGTTCCTCTTCAAGGGATAGGATGTCATGATCTTTCCTTTTTATAATTTATTCTACTATTAAAAAAATTATGATTATTATTGTAAAACTAATTATTGGTTATTATTTCATTTGGACTATATGTAGTACTTATTACAATAGTATTGATCTACATGTTTAATTCTATACTTAATGATTTTATGGACCTATTAATTCAGTTGATGTTATTATGAATTTGTAATTATTTATAAATTTTTAATATTGTGTGATTAATATCATTTTTAGTAGTTTTAGGCTCTATCTATGAGCTAGGTAGATGTTGAAGATTATACCACTAGAATCGAAAGAATTCTAAGCGAGTCAAACATGTTCGATAGGTATACTCATTTGGTTTTGTTTCTATCCTTAGGACATCTTGATTTGGTATTTAAGTTTGTTGATAGTCAACTTTGGTCCTTTTACTTATTGTTATTTGTTATTATACTTCACCTTGTTACTTTTGGTGCACCTTATCCTTGTTGAATGTTATTATTTATTTTTATTATATTGTGGTCATAGTCTTTATTTCATATTTGCACTATCTCCAATTTATCCTTCCATGAAGGCCCTCATTCTTTTGTGCACACCTAAATGGATCCTATTTACCTATGTAGAAATGTTCCCTAAGACCTACCTAGACCTACCCTTGACACCCCCCTTGGAACCTTTGACACTCTACCCCCTTGATCTAACCCTTTGACCTTATAACACCTTATACTAAGGTGGTGTCATGTTATTAAAATAAACACAGTTATATTATTGGCATCGACTTTATTTTGAACATGGTTTGTTTAAAGTTTAAATATTTTATTTAAAATTAACTTACGTCAATTGCTTACTATGGTCATTATTTAATGCCATTAATATCATGGTTGGCATAATCCACAAGGGTTAAGTGGATAATCCATTTTGTTTTGTGTTAAGCATGGGGGTTAGTTACTAATCCATGATCCTATTGGCTGGTGGTTGAATTATGGAATGATTTTTCTAGATGGGTCATTTATGGCAAAGTTGGTAGGGGATTTACCTTGGGATATGAAGGAGGATTTCTCTCTCTTCCTATTCAATGTAGAAATTGAATGGGTATGGGAAAATGGATGGAAGAAATGTGGAGTTGGGATGACAAATGGAAGAAGTTGATGGGGTTAGGAAGATGGAAGAAAAGAGGATATAATAGTGGAAGTTGGCTTGGTTATTATGGCAGCCATGATGGAATTTGTAGACATGGATCTTGCTTGGAAATTTTTGAGATTTGTGGAGTTTTTTATAGAAATCAAGTAAGTTATATTTTTTCTAGTTATTTGATTACTGTGTAAAACTTAGAAATAAAGATAAGAGGTTGCTTATGCAGCCAAAAGTCTTAGGACTTCTAGATGCATATGCAGACCCTTATGGAATTGATATATTGATATATATCATTTATGTATAAAGCACAAATAGATATATACCTAAATATATGGTGTTTGTTACTTTCAATTATGGTTTGAGAGATGTTGACTCTACATGCATGAAAATATTTTGTTGGCTTAATAAAACTTATATACTATAGGGTTTATCTAATTTGTGGTTTCTTTGGCTTGCTGGAAACTATATCATTTTATTGTTTACTTCATTTTTAATGTATGCATGTTACTTTGTCAATGTGGATGGTTGAAACCATCTATATATATATATATATATATATATATATATATATATATATATATATATATATATATATATATATATATATATATATATATTTATTTATTTATTATCATTGTAAGTGATTATTATTGGGGTGTTTTGATTTTATGAAACAATTTAATGTTGCATGAAAAACCGCAAATGTTGGGTTGGGTTTGGAATGGTGATTGTATTTTCATTGTGTAGGATGACTCAACTATATGAGTGTTATATACCATGTTTTGAGTATGTCAGTGTTTTGTTCTATCATTTTTTTTATATTCAAATCATAAAGTAATATTTAGGCTCTTTTTGTATGGGCTCCCTTTTGAACATTTTACCTATTGTTTTACTAAGATCATGGCCATAATACACACTCTTGTGTTTTTTCCTATGTTTGTTTTCATGGTTGCATTATTCTAACCTACCTAGGTTATTTAGTGTCAAGTGTTTGAATATGGTTATATGCACAGAGTTCAGGGAAAATTATGTGCACATTTTAGGTAACATGATCACATTATCAAATAATCTGATCGTATTATTTAATTAACATTATCTCATTATTTAAATTATGGCTCAATATTATTGAGCCATAATGTGTATGTGTTATTGAGAAAATAATAATACATATAGGTTATTTTAAATTCAAATAATTCATACACATTGTATATAATTTTACATTTATATTGTTACATTTATTTTCTTATACTTTAAATTTATTTTAGTAAATATAATAAATTAGGGTCACTCAGCATATGATAGAGTTGGTCTCACAGTTGCATGCCTTAACATGTATAGAATAGTTTTTAAAAATCCAAACAGGTTAGTACTTACGCATTTTTGGGGTCTAAGTATTAAACCTAAGGTTTTAATACATAAAATTTGTAATTGATATCCATTTTTGGTAAACATATAGTTATTTTTTAGGTTTTTATGCCTTCTAGATTGATTGTTGGCATTTTTAAGAGTCTTAGGTTTGTCAAAAATTAAGTTTGTAAACCACTCAATTTGAAATTTATGCAAAGTGGTGTGATTGGGGTATCATAGGTCACATTTATGACTTTCACACATCAAACAACCATTTTTTGTTAATTTCACTTGTTCATCATCCCTCCCTCATCCTTGATCACTTTTTACTCGTGCCTCATTACCCCTAGTCACTCTTTCATCATTATTTATTGTCCCTAATCACTCCCCATTGACCATCATTATGTCTCATCATCATTAATAACTCACTCCTTTTCCCTCCTCATATTTCATCACTCCCTCATTTACCCTCACCATCCCTCATCATCTTTAATCAGCCCCTCATCATCCCTAATCATTCCCTCCTCATCCTTCATCATCTCTAATCATTCCCTTATTTACCCTCACCATTCCTCATCATTTATAATCACTCTCAAATTTCTTCACATCATACCTCATGATGTATATCCCTATTTCATACTCTACTTGTCCGTGTTCTTTACTAATATCCACTTAGATTTCACTTTATCTTTTCTTGTTTGATCTCTATCTTTGGACCTTGCATACATTTCAAATTCACATCTACATTTTATGCATTTCATTTTTTCTCCACGATTATTTGAATGGTATCACTAAACTCATCATTATATTCTCCTTACTCAATGCATTCAATCTCTCTTACTTTAAGACTATCCCTCTTACTAATCTTTATGATTTATAACAACTTGGATCAAATCTTATCTCTAGTTCCTTAGGATTTAATAGGGCTCTGAAAAATTTCCTTCCACTCCTTTGAGTTCTCTCTAACTTCTTCTCAACCCTACTTAACTTCTCAACACAATCCTCATATCATACACTACCTCTTACTCTGTCATAGACTCTTCTTATACAGACTCAAATCATCAAATCAACCTCATTTATGGATACATTGTAACATATCCCATCTCTTCACAAAGATATAGGCTTTGTTTCAACTATTTGATAACTTATTTTGGATCTTTATAATCTCATATTAGGTCTTTAGGTTTCCTTATACCTTGTCTACCACACAATCATCCAACCATCTATTCTTATCCATACTTACACAACTTAAAAAATATATATTATCTTTATGCATGTTGAACTCAAAATTTTCACCAAATTTAATGAATTATTTATGGTTACAACTCATAAAAACTCACTTTGAAATTATAAACCTTAATACAATATTTGGACTATTTTTATAGACCCAATATCAATGCCTTCCATCTATAACACTCAATTTTCTAATTTCCATGAGATACCACTTTGACTGTGTTAAGTTTCTTGATGACTATATGATTGTATTAGTTTTCTTTTTGCTCATCCAAATATATGAAATATACTTAAAATAATATAATATCTCATGATCATATGAGAATCAACTCACCAACATATAAATTTGAATGTTCACTCCAATACATGCATATACCTTCTCATACAAATGTATACTAAAAAATTTTACTCATAGAAGATAGGGTTGTGTTGTTTAACACAATGTCCTTAGAAAAATAAAAACATACAATTTTTAAATAATATCAATGAATTATTATGTCAAGTTACTAATTATTCATACATTCCAAAATCCCACCAAATAGAATCTCCTCTTTCATAAGACTCTGACCTTCACTCAAATTTCAAGGAATAGTTTATAAAAGCACAGGGTATATAGTTTGTAATTTGAACATTCAAAATATTTAAAATTAAATTAAAAATGATATAATCACCATCAAATAAAATTTATTTTAAATTTACCACTCACACCAAGATAAAAAATAACCTATTACTAATCTTTTTTCATGATCATGTACACTGTCAACTATCTTTGCACATATTTAGGAAGATGTAGGGTCTGTTTGTTCTCTTATCTATAAATAATCAAAACTTGTCTTTATTCACTTATTTGGGGTTCTTTACATTCATAATTTTAAATCCTACCCCCTCTAACTCTCTTTAATTTGACTCTAAATAGAAAATAAGACATGGACAAGACTCTTATTACAAAATAACCATCAACTAAATTCTAACTTCTTTTGTATGTTGAAAGTGTCCTCAACTAACTCAAATAATAACATATTTATCAAATACTGGTTTAGGTATATGTGTTTTAACATCCTAAAATCCGCGTTAAAGTTTAACCACACCAAATTCAATGTTGGGCTTCTTGAAACAAGATTGAAGTCTCTATGAAAATTCAGAAATTCAAATGAAAGATTTGGCAGGAAAGTCCAATGCAACTCTAATTTAAAATTGACATAAAACCAAAAACTTAGAAAAAATCTTACAAGCTTATTATGACCTTGAACACCTTTTAAAGACTCAAAAAATCTAAACTAGATCACTATTTATATTGGGTAGTGATGCTCCTACATCACCTCATCATCCCTAATCATTGCTTCATCATACCTCATCATATTTAATCACTCATTCCTCATCCCTCATCTCCCCTAATCACTCCCTCATTAATATTTACCATCACTCATCATCCCTAATCACTCCCTCATCCTCCCTAATCACTCCCTCATTGAACCTCACCATCCCTCATCATCTTTATTAACTCCCTCGTCATCTTTAATCAATTCTTCCTCATCCCTCCTCATCCTTAATCACTTCATCCAATAGCTTGATGGTGGTATCTTTTTGGTGTTTAACAATGTTAGGATCTATAAGTGGAGAGTTGAGTGCTAGCATAAAATATAATACATGGTGATCAGAATGATGTGGAGGAAAATTTGAAACATAAATATTTAACACCTATGAAAAAATATGGGCCTATTAGAAATTTTGTAATTCATAATTAAAAATATTCCAAAAAAAAGCAATTAAAACCACCATATCACCAAAAATGGGTAGTAAATACATGAAAATCACCAAGCTATGTGATTTCCTAAAACCAATAAATTGCTTTCCATATGAGGACATTTTATGATCTGAAGAATTATATTTAAGGCCTTCTATTTGTATGTATATTGATTAAGTCATCATACCAGAGAGTGGAAAATAATTTTCAAATGAATAGATCTAGTCCAATATTGGAAAGTGGTGATTTATTCATAACTTCAATATTTAATCCAATGAAGAGTGTCACACTATGATCTCTCTACTTTCACATCTCCAAAAGTGGGTAAAAGTTATCTAACACTATAAAAATTTAATTAGATAATATATTATGAACCCAATGATATGGTTGTTACTAAAAATATCTCTACTTCCCCCAACAAGAAATTATATGAATTAAAAATATTGTTTCATTAATAAATGTAGATCAATGGTGAGATAATACACTTCATCATTTCTAATGGAAGTTAGAAGAATTTAATTTCTCCTAAATCATATTTTCAAAAATTGAACTTGAAATTTATACATTATCCATAACCATGTGCTAGTGTATGGTCTAGTGTAGGCCTTGACAAATGGATCACCTAGTAGTGTCACTTGTTGTACAAAATAAGAAATTTTAAAGATTAAATCCTTTGTGACACCTCACCATTATAGGTGTGTGATGTTTTACATGTGTTCAACCATGCATTTACCATTGACATGTAGTCTATCATGTAAATCCTTGAAATTTTGTGATAGATTGTCATGATTTGAAATACCATATATCATAGTTAGTTCATAAGTTTTCAGTCATTAGTTCCATGAAGTGAAAGAATATTTTTAGTTATAGTAATAATTATACTCTTAATGGTAAGAAGTAAATTTTTAATGGAATCCTTGTGTCACCATATCATAGTGTGGTTTATCCAAAAATAAGAAAAACAAAATAATTGAACCATAAACTAGATGAATACAATGATATCTTTCAGTCACCTAAATAATTTCATGCATACTATACATTAAACAATACTATTGATTTGATCTCTTAACTACCTCTACCTCAAAGCTCTTTATACAACATATCATTTCTATAAAATGAATATATCAAGTGTTAGATCCATGAAATAATGGATAATGGACACATCATGTCCAAATCATTGCTTTGTAGAAACCCAATTGTGTTTGTGCCAAAGTTGTGAATCAATTAAAAAACTCTTAACAAGATTAAAATGAAGAAATATTATCCTCATTTAAATATTAAGGATTTTTTCTACCATATCCATGGTGTAGAAGTCTTTTCTAAAAATGACCTTAAGTTTGGGTATTATCATATTCATGTTAAACCTCTAAGCATCTGGAATATAGTCTTAAAAATAAAGGAAAGATTGATTGAATAGTTAGTTATGCCTTTTATGTTAACTCATATAATGAATTCATTAATTATAAGATGTTTAACAACATCCTTAGGCCTTTACCTATGTAATTTTTTTAATCTACTTTGATGACATCTTAATCTTTAGAAAACATGCCTGATGAACATCTACACCATGGTAAACTAGTGTTTCACATTTTGTAAAAAATGTATTTTTGTGATAACATGAATACATGTTCATGTTTCATGTAAGAGATGAAATTTTTGGGACACATTACACACAAAATTATTGCATGTGTGAACCTAACAAATATTCAAGTCATATAGGAATAGGAAACACTAAATAACTTTGCATCTGATTTAAATCTTCTCAGAATTAGAAAATTACATAAGAGATTTGTGTTTATTTATTATCTTTTGAACCAAAATACCAAAGGTGAAACTGAATAAAGTTTCATTTAGTCATATGCACAACAAAAATAATTTTATGAACTAAAATTTAGAATTTATTTTGTGTTAACAGTTATGTTACTTGACTATAAATTTGGAAGATCATCCAATTCATTCATCAATAACATTGACTATCACAAATGGGTATTGATAACACAAGTCCTAGAAAAGAGTTAATTTTTATTTTAATGGATTAAAAAACATATTATTAGAATCAAAGATATCTTTATAGTATATACTTACTCCAAATGATGAGGGGGTGATTAGGATGGTGAGGGTCAATGAGGGAGTGATTAATGATGATGAGGGATGAAGAAAGATTGATTATGTATTAGGAGGGATGAGAAGTGAGTGATTAGGGATGATGAGGGATGGTGGTAATCAATTAAGGACTAATTAGGGATGATAAACCTAGTGATTAGAGATGATGAGAGATAATTAAGGTCAATAGAGTGATTAGGGATGAAGAGGGATGAGGAGGGAGTGAATAGGGATGAGGAAGTGATTAAGTATGATGAGGGATGAGTAAAGAGTGATTAGGGATGATGAAGGATGGATAAGGAGTGATTAGGGATGATGAGGGATAGTGAAGGTCAATGGAGGAGTGATTATGGATGATAAAGGAGTGATTAGAAATGACTAGGGATAGTGAGGGTCAATGAGGGAGTGATTAGGGACAATGAGGATTTATAAGAGAGTGATTAGGGGTAATGAGGGATGATTAAGAAGTGATCAAGGATGAGGGAGGGATAATGATCAAGTGAAATTACTATGTAAATTGGTTGTTTGATGTGTGTAGGTCATAAATGTGACCTATGCTACCCTAATAACACCACTTTGTATCATTTTAAATTGAGTGGTTTGTAAAATTCAATTTTGACAAACTTAAGACTCTTATAAATGGTAGGAATCAATCTGAAAGGCACAAAAACCTAAAAAATGACTATATGCTTACCAAAAATGGATATCAATTATAAAAGTTGTCTTGAAATCCCTAGGTTTAATACTTAGACCCTAAAAATGCCTAATTACTGACCTAATAAGATTTTGAAAAACTATTTTCCACATCATAAGGTGCACAACTGTGAGACCAACACTATCAGATGTTGAGTGACCCTAATTTCTTATATTTATTAAAATAAATTTAAATTATAAGAATTAAAGTAGTAAATATAAGCTTATGGCCAAATTTGGCTTCACGTGAAACTCCCAAATGCTCATGGAGATAGTTTTGGTCTTATACTAAAGCAACACATATGTGTTATATAATGCATATTCATTATATATTACACTATATAACTTGTATGCATTATACAACATGTACGTGTTCTATAATGCATATGTGTTATTTGAATTTGAATTGAAAACTGAGCCTTTATGCTCAAAAATGGCTTGCATTTATGATCCAAAGGCTTGTGACTGTGTGTCTACAGTTGAGACTGAGAGTTTTGAGAAAAAACAAAGAAACTTCAAATTCAATTACCAAATACGCTATGGATTTCAACATCAAAATTCAAAAAATTATTATC
>JARHVA010005407.1:300000-407500 GCA_037957365.1 Torreya grandis
AGTTACCATTTGTATACTAAACATGAATAAATATACTAGTATATATTGGTAGTTTGGATAGTTAAGGCTAACCATGACTTGGATGGGGATCCAAAGTGGTTAATTCAAAGACTATATAATGGATTAATTTTAATCCATTCCATATTATTCGATAGATAAGATTAACCTTCCCCACTCTTGATCTATATTATTGATAAACTAATTAATGTTGTCTTGCCTCAGAATGGTATAGTCATCTTGTTGTATTTTTTATTTTGAGATATCTCTTTTATTAGAAACTTGATTGCTCAAAATTCAATTCATGTTCCTAGTTATCACAACCACCATCCTGTTGATGGTTGGGGTGGTGAGGGCCATTGAAGGTTGGCCTCATAGGCTTGGTTAGGTAGGTTTGTATTGATCAGTTCATTCACTTTCAACTTCATGCTTTAGTGACTTCACACCCACGTAAAGTAAAATGGTAATAATTTAATTTGTTAAGTTATGTTTAATTACTTAGAATATTTTGGTTAGCATTGATATTGAGTTAGATAGTATTTAATTACTTATTATATTAGCTTTGACATTGAATTAGTTAGTATGCAAGATTTATGATATATATTGACCATGTTCAATGCTAACCTATGAGTATTAATGAGTTGTAGAACTAATATGGATATTGAGCATTGCCTAAGGGTAAGATGGTTAATGGCTGAAGGTGATATACTTCAAGTACATTAAATTATTAAGCTACTAATTTTAACTTTAATATTGATGAAGCATTATGATTAGTATCCCAATATTAATTTATATCCAAGTTAGATTATTATAAGTTCTTGTATGTGGATGAACTATATAATCATTTTCACATTGATTTCCTTGATCTAAATTGATAATTTGGATATACAAACTTTTCTATGAATGTTATTTTTAGTAGAATTTAATTATTTAGTTATATTATATTTCTTAACCATTTATCATGTAAATCTAGTTTGAATTCAATGAGCATAATAATCTTTGATTAGTTTATATAGTTAACTAGATATAAATTATGTTGTTGATTCATCATTACACAGTCTTAAAATAAACATGAAAACTAAGCTTGATAAATACCTATTTCATCACATTATGTATGTGGTGAGTTCATTTACATATATGCATATGGATCTCTTAGTCACTTTCAGCGATGCATAAACTATTCAAATTTCTGATTGTTGGTTCATGTAGAAAGCAAATCAAAATCCTTCCTTATAACATGCATTTAAGACATACCTGGTTGTGTGTAAGGTATGTATGGTGCATTCATATGTATTGCATTACATAATGAATGAAATAAGAATTAACTAAATCCCTTCATTTAATTGATATATTTCATAAACATGTATAATGTTTTAACATAGAATGATCATATGATTAAATGAAACATCTTCAAGGAATTAAGAGAATATTATCATTATGAATCAGTATAAGGAAATAAATCATTTTACATAATGTTTCTACTCCATTTGGTGTTGCATAAATATAAAACAAAAACTTGCACACTTGTTGATTTCTATTACTTAGATTGTATGTGCTTTAACTTTCCCTTATGATAGCTGAACTTGCTTTCCTCATTACCCTTGGCTTGCCCAACATAAAATTTTTAAGATTTCCTTAAGTGGAACATTTTTTTTGTGTTCCACTCATCTTGAAACTTGACTAGATTATGTTTCTTTGATTGTGTTGTTTCTTATTGTTATAAATCTCATGTTGCATCTTCTAATCTATTAGAATTATGAGTTTAATACTAAATGCTATGGTTTAATAGCTATACATTTACATGGAAAATAATGGAACATTGTATGAAATTTTATTCCTTCCCTATATAGTTATCTAAAATAATTTAGATTATAGGATAATAGTGTTGATCATAACTATATCATTAACCATTATTCTAAGTAATAGAATCTATGTTAGTAATCAAATGATGTATGAATTATTTAAAAAATTAGTGTGGTGACCTCAAAGGCCATGGGGCATTTATGACCTCGACTAGTAGCACTATGAAACCTTGAGTTTTAAATCTATTTTAGTTTTATGTAATACATTTTTTTGTGGCATGAATGATTATAAATATGTATGTATTAAATTAATTTCTAGTTGTTGATTATGTTTACTTGTTTGAGTTATGTTTAAATATAAGGTTAATAACCTCTAATTTTAATGTAAACTTATGTTAACCAAAATAATAATTTAGGATAATAGAGTTGTCCTTCTTGATTAAACTAAACCTTAAACTTAACCATGCTAAAGTAGGACTTAAACCCACTTAGGAGAGTGAGGTATTTACTTAGGGTTAAGGACCTATAAATGTTCCTATGTGAAAGTATGAGGGCCACATAGGTTCTCAAGTCTTATCGATGTATGTGTACATCAATACCCTTGAACATAATAAAACATTTAATACAATAACATGTTTCCCCATATCACCTTTTGTATGTGTTTACCTCTAGTTAATTAACTCACTTTACCTCCTTCACTTCTACTTGCATGTGCATGAGTGTGTTAAAAATTTATTGCTTGTGTTACCAAGTAAGGTAATTAGGCCTAACACACATCTAAAATGTACTCTGATAGACAATTCCAAAAAAATTGTGGTTGTTTCATATATTTATTTATCTCTATTCTAAGAACATGTTTTATGGTATTTTAAGCAAAAATGCCACTCTCTTCATAATCTTCAATAAGAGTCAAATCTAATTTAAGCCTTTCAATAATGGTAAATACTTCCCTTCTTGAAGATAAAAAAATCATGACCGCTAGTAGATGTAAAATTTAAGCTTTTTACTCAGGAAGATAAAAAGTTAACAAGCCATCTAATTCTACTCCTCATCCAACATGCATAGTAAGATCTATATTTAAATGAGGATGAATTTAAATTCCACTTATACCACTAGCTGAAATGGTCACAACTTCCAAGGTTGGACCTTTATTCTTGACCTCTCTATTTTCCATAAAAAAATGTTAAGATGCACCTCCACCCTTGGTCACAACCATATGATGTAGGACATAAAACCCAAACTAGAATATGCCTTTCCTAACTATACCATAATAATAATAATAAAATACTATATAAATGTTTTCATTTTTGTTTCTCAAATTATTACAATATTGTAACTGTTGCACCTATGAAAATGAGCTTATTCTAATGGAAATTCATAACCTTTGTCACAGAATATGCAATATATCCATCTATTTCATGAAAAAAAATCTTATAGTAAACCATACCTTTTACAATATATAATGGAAAATATTATTAATCAAACTTGGGAGGTGGTGAATAATTATAACTAACAAGTCACATACTTGTTTATTTATCCAGAGATATCAAAACCATTAGATCTAGTAAATATTTTCTTTCATAATATAATCGACAAGAGATCTATTTATTCCATGAGATAATTTTACAAGAAAACTATACCTTTTAGGTGGAAATCATGAATGTTATGTTTTTTTTTAGGAATTGGTAAAAATTTCAAAGCACCAATTTATAGATTGTCTAAAGAATAATTATTTCAATCTCATCTCTAAAGTAATAATTATATCATTAATCAAGTAAAGGTATCTATTTTATTTGACAAAATATATTTAAAAGAAATGCTAGATCTATTTTGCCTCTAAATACTATGATATTGAACAGTCATTTGAGATATCTAAATATTAAACAAATACAAGTTGTGATGACATGATCCTTGGAGCATACTACAAACACTAGGTTATGATATCACATAGTTTTATGGATCATCAATAATTATGTTGTAATTATTAGCTTGGTGTAATTTTATTTTCATTTTTTTAAATTTTTGTCATGATTGTTACCTAATTGATCTAGAATAGTTGCTAGGGAATTTTGATCCAGAATTTTGAATAGTGTATAATGCCTTTTGTATAATACAATACCATAGTATATCTAATATAAGTATGTGAAAATATTTTTTTTGCCCTATTTTATACACTATCCTCTGAGCAAGTTCTAAATTCCAT
This sequence comes from Torreya grandis, assembly GCA_037957365.1. Taxonomy (NCBI): domain Eukaryota; kingdom Viridiplantae; phylum Streptophyta; class Pinopsida; order Cupressales; family Taxaceae; genus Torreya; species Torreya grandis. The sequence goes on from JARHVA010005407.1 coordinate 304,003, forward strand.
GTACATAAATAGCATAATCCTTTTAATATATTGAAAGGTTTATGCGTTCACTTTGGTTAATAATCAATACACAATCCTTATAAAGTACAAGATGTTTCTAAATCAATGCATAATCCTTGTATCCTTGAAAGTTTGTGAACTATGTGTTGTCTATGTTTATATTCATTTATTGTCATGTTTTTTTAAAATAAATTAATTTCCATGTTTGTATTAAAAAAGTTAGTAGGTGAATAATATAAACCATCATGAATGTAGACTAATACTAGAGTAATAAATACTCTTAACTTATCACAAAAAAATTATAATTAAATAACATTTCTTAACTAATCATGAATTAGTGCTAGAGGATTCTTTTTCAAAGGTATAGTGTCTTTAGATGGTCTCAGTGCATTAACTTGGATTTTTGGTATCTTTATTTCTGAAGATTTCAGGGTTGAAATATCATTTAAGATTGAATAGTTTTTTATGTTCTATGCTTTGGAAATTATAGTTATGATAAAGAAAATAATACAGATACATACTCATGTTGGAAATATTTTGGTTATCAAGGCCAAATATTATGATTCTTCACTCCATAGGTTGAATAATGAGGCATGTCTTGCCTTCAATTCGGTATTTTTTATATTATTGATATTGTTCATCTTGGAAAAGTTTTCATAAATTAGAGGGTTAGTCTTATTAAATAAAATTTTTCGTGGAATTCATAATATTTTGATTGCTTTGTTAACATATCTAGTATTTAATTTTGTCTATCAGGTTATATATTCAGACATATTTAAGTGTGTATAAGAAATGTATGGTAATGAATATGAAGAATCCATGTTGAAAAAAACTGGTCATGTTATGGGAAATGTTACCGGACATAATCTTGGAGTATAACTAGAAGTAGTTGAGAAGCTTTCACATAAAGTTTATATTTTTTTGAACTCAGCATGTTGTTGTCTAACATTGGAACATTGATTTGGGCATAAGTTCTAGAAGCACTCTTTTTCTGTATGTTCTAAATCATCTTTTGTCTTGGTTCAGTTCTATCTCACCTCATTTTATTTTGGTCTTACTTCTTTGTATAATTATTGGTGTTCTGGGAAACGCATGATAAAGTATTCTCCCATACCATAATCTCAACCATGGCCAATCCTTTGGCTTATTTATACAATTAAATAATGTTATTATTACTAGTTATATTATATGTTATTATATTCTAGTTGATCTCACAATGAGAATAATTATGGGTTATCTCGGGGAAGTGATGCATGATTTATATCTTTTTAATAGATTGAAATATTGTTCAAAGTACACACTTGATTTAAGACATAGTTGAACATGTGACATTTATTACTATTACAAGAGGGGGTGTTTTGAGATAAAAGTTAGAGATAAAATTATAATTTCATTTTAATTTCTCTCCCTTAAATTTTTTTAGTTTTTTAATAAAATCTTAAGCTTTTCTTTTTAATTTTTTTGCAAATAAAGGGGAAGGGAAAAGGGCCCCCTCTCATTTTTTTTCACACTGATATTGATCGCCATGGATTTTTTCTATTATTCATCAATTCTAAAAGCACTCTTTTTCTGTATGTTCTAAATCATCTTTTGTCTTGGTTCGGTTCTATCTCACCTCATTTTATTTTGTTCTTACTTCTTTGTATAATTATTGGTGTTCTGGGAAACGCATGATAAAGTATTCTCCCATACCATAATCTCAACCATGGCCAATCCTTTGGCTTATTTATACAATTAAATAATGTTATTATTACTAGTTATATTATATGTTATTATATTCTAGTTGATCTCACAATGAGAATAATTATGGGTTATCTCGGGAAAGTGATGCATGATTTATATCTTTTTAATAGATTGAAATATTGTTCAAAGTACACACTTGATTTAAGACATAGTTGAACATGTGACATTTATTACTATTACAAGAGGGGGTGTTTTGAGATAAAAGTTAGAGATAAAATTATAATTTCATTTTAATTTCTCTCCCTTAAATTTTTTTAGTTTTTTAATAAAATCTTAAGCTTTTCTTTTTATTTTTTTTGCAAATAAAGGGGAAGGGAAAAGGGCTCCCTCTCATTTTTTTTCACACTGATATTGATTGCCATGGATTTTTTTCTATTATTCATCAATTCTAGAAGCACTCTTTTTCTGTATGTTCTAAATCATCTTTTGTCTTGGTTCGGTTCTATCTCACCTCATTTTATTTTGTTCTTACTTCTTTGTATAATTATTGGTGTTCTGGGAAACGCATGATAAAGTATTCTCCCATACCATAATCTCAACCATGGCCAATCCTTTGGCTTATTTATACAATTAAATAATGTTATTATTACTAGTTATATTATATGTTATTATATTCTAGTTGATCTCACAATGAGAATAATTATGGGTTATCTTGGGGAAGTGATGCATGATTTATATCTTTTTAATGTATTGAAATATTGTTCAAAGTACACACTTGATTTAAGACATAGTTGAACATGTGACATTTATTACTATTACAAGAGGGGGTGTTTTGAGATAAAAGTTAGAGATAAAATTATAATTTCATTTTAATTTCTCTCCCTTAAATTTTTTTAGTTTTTTAATAAAATCTTAAGCTTTTCTTTTTATTTTTTTTGCAAATAAAGGGGAAGGGAAAAGGGCTCCCTCTCATTTTTTTTCACACTGATATTGATCGCCATGGATTTTTTCTATTATTCATCAATTCTTGGTGTTGCACTATTGTGTTTTCCTCACATTGCTTTTGTCAGCATTTGCAATTATAGATTCAACAGTAAGAATCATAACCCTCCCAATTTCCTTTTAGATATGTTTATTTATTTATTTATTATTATTCACATTTCTCTATTTCTTGTGTGTCCATAATTATTACACACCTTTTTTTATCTACCTCAAGGATTCAACCCAATTTCCATTATGTTGTGGGACTCATCACAAGGGAAGCCATCTATAATAGTTTTTAATGGGTTATTTTATTTTCCCTATGCATTCACAAATTATTTTTAATTTTATATTTCCATGGTTGGCTCCCCTTATCATGTTTATGTAAATCATGGCCCAAATTTTTTTACTTGTTGGCTTTCAACCCATGGTGAAGGATTTAATTTTTTATTTCTAAGAAAAACCCCCATGATCTAAAGGAATCTTATAGGATGAATTTTTTCTTGTGACCATATATCTAATGGATACACATTGATTTATTCTATATCCCTTCTTATGGTTTTTTCAAAGGAGATGATGTAGACCAAATAGGCTTACCTATCCCAAAAAAATATGATGTCTTAGTAATGTTTAACATTAACCTGAGTGAATCACTCATGATATTATTACCTTCCCTTCCTCAATGTTGTCCTGATTATCTCCATCCCTTCCTCATTGCCTTTCTTATTTCCTCCCTCCACTTGGCTATCCTCATAAGAGGGTGTGCACTTTTTAAGAGAGGATCCGTTATCTATTTTAATTGGTTGCTAGCTAACATCTACAATAACTGCACCCACATCTTCAACCTGTGAAGTTTTTAACCTTCTTCCCACATCTTCATGTAAAGGTCCTTCATAAATATCATGATAGGGAGATGTTGCAATGTTGAGATCAAAATTTGGCCCTTCTAGGTCCTCGAACAATTCTCCAAAATAATATTTAGCTTGAGCTCCATTCTCTAACTTTGGTGATGTTTTTATTGAGACCTCTCTCATTTCATATAGTGTCTCTTCAATTTCCTCTTGTTCCTCTTCTCCCTTATTTTATTCAATATAATTTTCTTCCAAGGAGAGTTGGACATCCTTACCATGACCATCACAACATTCAACATTTATTGATTCCTTCCCTATTACCAGGCTTTATTTAATAAACTCTATTCTAAGAACCTAGAACTATAGTATTTTAAGTAATAAGTCCACTTTCTTCATAATCCTCTATATGATTCAAATCTAAATTAAGACTTCCAAAAATGGTAGATGGTTCCCTTCTTGAAGATAAAAAATCATGACTTCTAGCATGTGTAAAATTTAAGTTTTTTACTCATGAAGATAAACAAGTTATCAATCCATCTAATTCTACTCCTCCTCTAACATGCACATTAAGATCTCTATTTAAATGAGGATGAATTTGAATTCCACTTACACTAATAGATGAAATAGTCATAGCTCCAAGGAATGGACATTCATTATTGATGTATCTATTTTCCAAACAAAAAAAATGTTAGGATGCACCTCCATGCTTGGCCAAAACCAAATGATACATGACATAAAACCCAAGCTAGAATATGCCTTTCCTACCTATATCATACTAATATAAAATACTATAGAAATATTTTCATTTTGGCTTCTCAAATCACTATAGATATTGTAACTATTGCACCTTTAAAAATGAGCTTATTCTAATGGAAATTCATAGCCTTTATCATGGAATATGCAATAGATCCATATATCTCATGAAAACTTTCCTATAGGAAACCATACTGTTAGGATATATAATGGAAAAGATGATTAAGGAGACTTGGGAGGAGGTAAATAATTATAACTGATAAGTCATGAACTTGTTTATTTATCCAGAGATATCAAAACCATTATATATGGTAAAAAATTCTTTCACAATATAATCTACAAGTGTTTTATTTATTGCATGAGACACTTCTATGATAAAACTATAACTTTTAGGTTAAAATCATGAATAATATGTTATATATTTAGGAGCTGGTGAAAATTTCAAACCACCAATCTATAGATTATCTAAAGAACAATTCCTTAAATCTCATCTCTAAAATAATAAAGTTATCATTAATCAAGTAAAGGTATCTAGTTGATTTGAAAAAATCTATTTAAAAGAAATGCTAGATCTATTTTGCCTCTAAATATCATGATATTGAATAGTCATTTGAGATATCTAAATATTGAACAAATATAAGATTAAACAACCTAATCCTTGGAACAAGCTACCAACACTAGGTTATTATATCACATAATTGTATGGATCATCAATAATTATATTTCAGTTATTATTTTGTTGTAATTTGATTTTCATTTTTTTAAATTTTTGTCCTGATTGTTACTTAATTGATCTGGAACTATTACCAAAGGATTTGGATCTAAAATTTTAAACAGTTTATAATGCCTTTTTTGTAATATAGTATCATACTATATATAATATAATTATTCAAAAATATTTGTTGTACCTTATTTTTATACACAATATTTTGAGCAAATTATGAATTCCTTGTGCATAAATAGCATAATCCTTTTAATTTATTGAAAGGTTTATGTGTTCACTTTGGTTAATGATCAATGCACATTCCTTGTAATGTATATGGTGTTTCTAATTCAATGCATAATCCTTATAATCCCTGAAACTTTTTGGATGATGTTTGTCCATGTTTATATTCATTTATTGTCATGTTTCTATATAAAAAATAATAATTTCCATGTTTGTATTAAAAAAATTAGTAGGTGAATAATATAATCCATCATAAATGTATACTAATACTAGAGTAATAACTACTCTTAACTAATAACAAAAAAATACAATTAAATATGATTTCTCAATTGATTAGGAATTGTTGCTAGAGGATTCTTTGCCAAAGGTATAGTGTCTTTAGATGATTTCCATGCATTAACTTTGAGTTTTTGTAGCTTTATTTCTAAATATTTTAGGGTTGAAATATCATTTAAGGTTGAATGGTTTTTGGTGTTTAGTGTGGTTTGGAGATTGTAGTTTTGATAGAGAAAGTAATATAGCTATAGACTCATTTTGGAAAGCTTTTGTTTATCATCAAGGCCAAATAGTATGAGTTTGTTCTCCATAAGTTTCAATTCGGTATTTTTTATATTATTGATATTTTTATCTTGGAAAAGTTTTCCTAAATTAGAGGGTTAAACTGAATAAATGAGTTTTTTCATAGAATTTATAAGATTTTGATTGATTTGTTAACATATATAGTATTTAATTTTGTCTATCAGGTTATATATTCATACATATTTAAGTGTGTATAAGAAACATGTAGCAATGAATATGAAGAATCCATGTTGAAAAAATTGTTCTTGTTATGGGAAATATTAATGGACATAATCTTGGAGTACAACTAGAAGTAGTTGAGAAGTTTTCATAGAAAGTTGATTATTTTTTAACTCAATATGTTGTTATCTAGCATTAAAACATCAAGTTGGGCATATGTTTTAGAAGCACTCTTTTTTGTATATTTTAAATCCTCTTTTGTCTTAGTTTAGCTCTATCTTACCTTGTTTTATTTTTTTCTTGATACTTTATCTAATTATTGGTGTTTTGGGCCTTAATGAATGATGTATTATTTTAGTAGGATTATTATTTTGGCTATCTAGTTTCATGGTTGGGAGGTTTGATTTTGTCTAAACTAAAATCATCTTTCTACACTTCGGGTTAGGACTCTATAAATTATAATTTGGCCTTATAATGATAATGATATTCCAAGTAATTGTTTTATGTCTATAACTATTTAGTTTTTGCTTAAGTCTGACAGATCCTATTAATTAAGATATTTTTTACTTCATCTTTGTCTTTTTTAGGATTATGATGGTTCCTACAACAAAGGAATGTCGATCGACTTCATACACTATAGTTTCTATCTCTTCTTAAAATTCATTCATTTATTATGTAATTTATCAGTCCTATTGTTAGGGTAAGTATTCTCCATGAATTTGGTTCACCGATTAAGATGCTAAACCTTATGGTGGTATACTCTCTTATTATTGGTCACTTAAAAATTGTAGAGAGAGTGTGTCCATTTTGGAGATAGATACACACAATGAATGGATTATTGTATTTACAAAACTCTTTTCAATATCTCAGCGTGATTAACTACAAAATTAGATGTCTAAGATTAAGCATTTCTTTTAAGACATTTTGATTGAAGTAGTTGAAAGAGGATATATTCCATTGGTAGGTAATGATTTGGTAGAGCTAAAATTTTGTGGTCTATAAACCACCATAGATGTATGTCTAAAGGTTTTAGAAGGATCTACCCATAAAGGCTACTTGTAAAGCCTACATAAGTTGTTATTTTTGTTAAATATAAATGGTTGGAATGAACTTGAATAAGACAAATAAGGAAATATGCTCTTACATATTATAGTTGAATCATTAAATTAAAAAGTATTTTAGGTACTTGATATAGAGTATTAGGATGAGTAGATAGAAAAAAAGGGATAAATGTGGAATAAATTTATTAATTAGGTAGCTTACAATGGACAAGTTGATTTTTGAATTGATTGTATTGATAAATGGAAGTTGAAAGAAGATGCCAAGGATAGTTGGGATCAGAATTCATTACATTAATTAGAAAAAGAGATTTATAAGAATCAAGTTATGGATATTTTAATTGAATGATCCTCAAATAACTTAATTAATTCAAGGTATGTAAGGGAAAGACACCCTTGCATCTAGAATATGCAAAGGGTAACCTAATAATGGGTCATAAACTATTATCTTTTGATGCAAATAAAAGATACATTGAGCAACTTGACAACTTGGGAAGGACTACATTATAAATGGTAGTAAATGGAGGCCATAAAAATATTATATAGTTTTTTTTAGCTAAATATTATAACCCATTAATATAATGTGATATCCATGGTATCATAACATTGCACTATGCCACTTAAGTGAAGGATGCAGAGGTTGAAGTACCTTGTTAAATAAATATGTTGAACTAGCTAATAAGAAATCATTTTTGTTATGGGCCTCAACAACTTGCATTGGCACTCCAGAAGAGAGAGGGTGGATCTTTTTTTTAAGGATTTTCTATTATGGGGGAAAGAAAGAGACAAAGAAATTTTTTGAAGAGCAAAAATAATTAATAATAACATGGGAGTTTCTAAATAGAGGTGCAAATATTATAGATATTTCCAAACCTAAATGGAAAATGGAATTGGAAATGCAAAACCCTGTTCAGAATAAGAATGTAGATATGGGTAAGTATAATTATGTTATGATTTAATTTTTTTTCTATTTCATTAATTCATTTCAAATATAAAATTTATGTTCTATTAATAAATCAAATTAAATCAATGAAGGAAGAGGACTTGATAAACCAAGCATGGAGGATAATCTTGGTAATTTATTATTTTATAGATTTTAGACCAATCTACTAGATGAGCCTCATCCAATTTCATGATTCAATATGTGTAGGAAAAAATATATTGATTTAAATTAAATCTATTCTTTTTTTAATATATCTATAAAATTTCTAATGAATCAGGCATGGAAATATCCAACCTCATGATTTACGTAAAATTTTCTTTTCACATTAAATAGAGTAGACAACTAATTATTGGTATAGACTGAGTTTATATGCTAGATGAATAAAAGACTAAAACCTTCAAAATTTTGCATGTAGATTAAAAATATTCTCTCTATGGTTGCATCTCGGTTAGCATTTCCAAACCTTTTCCATTTTGAAAATTTTTTTAGCACTAAAAAGAGATCATTGAATACAAAAGGTCAAAATATATATGGAAAGATCAAAATTTGGAAGATTTTGTTCAGATAAAATGACCTATAATAAGAATTTTATATCTTGTATTTGTATACATAGAAATCATTTATAAAGAAACTAAAGGTGTTCCTATGGTAATAACTTTTTTTTTTTTTTAAATTCTTTTCTTGTCGAGATCATTTTTAGGATCTATATACTATTTATTTATTTATAATGTTTATGTTTTGAATCTTGTAATTACAACTCTAAGAAGTCTTGGCAAGGGAAAAGACCAGCAAAGGGAGGACACATGTTTTGAAAGAATATAAGAATAGGTTTCAATACACCCAAAGAAGTTGTTTAAGGTATTTTTAGGATCCTTCTTTAAGCAAAATATAAATCACTTTAGGTTTTATTTTTCCTAGGAATCTCCATTTTCTTCCCTTATTTTGTTTTCTATTCTATAATATATCAATCATGTATTTTTACATTTTTCTCTGATGAAACTAACAAGCTTAGTTCACCCTAATACTAAATTTAGAATGTTTTTACACTAAAGGAGCTATTTATGAATGAAAATGGTTTTCTTTGCCTTCATTGTTGTTGTTACTAATATTAATTTATAATGTTATTTATTTTATTTTATTTTGAATGAGATATTAATAAAACAACCATTATTTTTAAATAGTAACACATGTCTAACTTCAACTATGATTGTCATGCATGTCATAAAATAAATTGGTTATGTTCCATGGGAGGATTATATTAGCTTTTTGTGGAAGATAAATAATTAGATAAAATGAGACATAATCCACATGTACACTTTATTTATGATTGTTATAATTTATTTGTTTCTATAGAATCTAGTGTATATTTTGTGGCAAAGTTAAATGTATGTGCCATGAATTGTACATCAAAGGAATATTGTCGATGTTATTTAAACAAACTAGTTTCTGTTAAAGCTATTCGACTATCTAATCTTTATGTTTTTTCTTTTCTTATTTATGTTTATATTTTATTTTTATAATATTTCATGTATTCATCAAAAAATGTTTCTACTGAATTCCATAAAAATATCTCACATAACTCAGGTTTTTTTTAAGTTCTCACAAACTTTCCCCCATGTGAGCACAACACAAGTTTTAGAATTTGACAAAAAAATTAAGCCTTGAGGTGATAAAAAGCTAGGTCTTAATACCACTTGAAAATAGCCAGATAGTATTGATGTCCTTGTTGATGCCTCTAAGTGTATCATAGGTGTTCTTAGTTTTTAAATAACACTTCTCATTTTAGAATTCTATGAATTCATGGCATGAGTAATAGGTTTTGATAATATAGTTACCTGTGGTGAAACAAAGGTAGAGCAAATTAACTATTTAATAAATTTATGTTGATAGGTGGTTGGGAGCCATCATAGTCCTTGTGAATGTTGAAGTATCTATGTTGATCTTAGTGAGTTATGATCAAAGTTATATGCTAAAGACTAATCTGGATTAATATTTATAGTGAGATCTATACTAAAGTTATTTGGTTAAAAAAGGGAGCAATAGGAATGGTAGGGTAGGAAGAGAATATGTGATTGATGATCCTTGACTCAAACATCATGACAAAGTTTCAATTAAAACTAAACATGCATTTAACTAGTATATAATTAAAAATAGTGTAAGCTCAGATCTCACCATACACTAGGCAAATTTCTAAGGATAATATGAAAGCATAAAAGTAAGAACTAGATTTTACTTTAAAGATTTGTTACCAAATTCAAATAGCATTAGCACATCTGAATATAAAACAAATGAAATGAAGCAAATTCAAGATTCTTCAACTAATCTAGCATAAGCACAAATTAGCAACCATGTATCATAGATGCAATTTAGAATTCATGAAACCATTTAAATTCAAGCCTTAGAATGAATAATTGAGAAAAAAAACCACATTAACAATTGACACATCAAATTTGGATAATATTTATAGAATACCTTGATTATATTAATTGCTTAAAGTATACATTTTTTCTAAAAATTCTCTCTTTTTAAAAAATGGTAGTACTAACTTTTCTAGAAGGATAATGTAGTATACCAGTCTATTACAAGATAAAAATGTACAAGGATAAGGATAGTTGTCCTTATTTACTCTTCTAGAATACATTTGCTTTTCCAATTAGATTGACCTAGAGGAAAATATGCTAACAAACTAGTATATGCCTTTACAAAAGAATATTCCTCTTTCAAAAAATTGCAAATTTTTTACAAAATGGAATACTAATTAACTAGTTGGTGGGCCCTGGACCTAATAAATTCCTTACTACTGCTAAAGGATATTCATAAACTTTTGGTGTTGTTCATTGACTAGCTTCAAGTCCACAACTAGTTTTAAGAGACACTCTTCCTCTTTGTCAGGTAACTAAATCAATTCTCTGTCATTTATAGCCATAGCTTCTTTGATGCTCTTAGCCTCAATTATTGTTTCACCTGCATTGAATATCATGTCTAGGATCATACTATTGTCTATCCTAGACTGGCCTTGGATTTTACTTCTTATTTATTATGTCACCAAAGTAGCCTTGTTCTTCAATTCATCATCCTTGATGATGCCTAGGATAGTAGGTTATGTAGGGTCCTTGAGAATTTTCCTAAGGAGATTTTTAATCCTTTTAATTATCTCCTCATAATCCTTCAAGAGTCTCTCTAGATCATGGGACCATGCATTTAAACCTTGGACCTTATCAAAAACAATTCATAGATTGTGTTCAAATGTCCCAAACTTATTATTTTGAATCCAAGAATCTGCCTTTCAACTCAAATGTTAATTAACCTTATTATTTGATTCTCTAAAGCTTCCCATTGGGTTATTATACCCTTAGCTACTATAATTTGTTGTGCCAACACAATCTACCTTATTTTCATTATTTTTAATGCATCAAACATGTCATAAAAGGATTCATAAATCATTTTGATCATTACTTTAGGTACTAATAAGATAGCTTACTTCTCCAAATTTTCCTTTTCCTTTTCTAAATTATATATCCTTTACTTCATACCTCTAATTCCTGCTTTGACCTGAGCTGAATGAGTCTCAGCTGGGCTTTATACATCCTCCTCATGGATGGGGAGTTCACTTGGTTATTATCCCCCAACTAGAGTTAAGCCTACAAATGGCTCAACGTTTTTGAATGTGAACTCTTCAGTCCCCACCATTGATTTTATAGTTATCACTCTTTCTAATATAGATGTCTCTGGATTGAAATGCATAGTATTAGTAGGTTCAATGTACCTTAGAGGTTTACGAGCCTCCATTTGGGTGTTACTTGAATCTCCTAGAGTTTCCATTTAATTGTTATCTAACGTTGTAGTAGTGACTATTATCCTCTCTTCCTCCTTCATCAAAGCCCTTATCCATGGCTTGATATCATCATTTACATCAATATTGATAGTTTGGGCCAAGGCCCATGATTGGGAATAGGAGGGGACCTTTTGTATTTTTTCATAGATGAACCAATCATGGATGATTGGTCCATGAATGGGGTATTATTCAATGAATAAGTTGATTTCACTGGTAGGGTGAGTGAAATTTGACTTGGGATTATTTTTCCCAATTGGGACCATTGCTAGTTCTACCTTTATGTTCCTCAAGGGGTTATTGGGACTAGATGCAAGGCAAGCTCTTTCCATTTTTCTTTCTCAGCCTCTTCTACTTGGGCATATGCTTCTTCAACATTTTTTTCTTCTTCATTAAACCCATACACCTCAACAAGGACCTTGAAGGAATCCTCCACTATCTCATCAAGCTACAGGGTAATCATGTCTAAGAATTTGATTAGAGATGTTGGTCTGTCAATAGGGACTAAGGATGATGGGCCCTCTCCAGGTATTTCTTCCAACTTTTATTTATTGATACATTATGTAATCTGTGCTTGGGGTTATTTCCCTTCCACTTATGGTTGTTCTTAAGGGGGCCTTGAAGGGCTAGGAAATAAATGGTATTTTAGATGTCCCATTTACCATATGTCACCTAGGGGCTTATAATCACTAGTCAGTCTATGTTTAAGCCTGACATTATGTCTCTTAAACTTAGCCAATACCTCCTCAAAACTAATGGCTTTGATGTGTAAAGTTTCATAGGGAAAAATTTAATGTTCATAAACTAGTCTGGGTAGTTTCTTACTTTTCAAATGCTTTGGAGACCTTATCATTAGGGTCTCACTGCTTTAGGTCATCTAGCTAAAATCTAAAGGATTCTCTATGTCTGTAAATAGTGTCTACATGTTTCCAATCTTGTAGAATAGTTTTGTTAATTATCAAAAGAAAGGGATGGAGGAGGCCTTTATTTTTTTCCTTGTATACTCCATCAATGTGATGAAGAAGTTGATATATAATTTCTTGCTCTGCTAGTTTATTAGGAACATAGATGGGCAACTTGTAAGGTTAAATCAAAATCCCTTCAATTTTAATCATTGTACAATCTAGATACAACCAGATGTCTCCCATTATCTCCACATATTTCTCAATTAGAGGGTTAATCTTGGGCAAGGGGATCCCTGTGATGTCTTCTACTAAAGTAGGATAGACACAATCACAAATTAATTGTATGTTGTGTCTATATTTGAAAATGTGTAGTTTGGAATAACAGTGGGAGACTATAACTCTTCCCTCTAGTGACCAATTTTTGATATAAGGGATCTGGTTAGAGGTAAGAAAGGAATCTAATAGATAGGACATCATGAAGAATCGGTTACTAGTTTTCTTCGTAAGGGTTGTGAATTATCTTCTAAATAGATGTTGATCATCTCTCCAATTAGAGGAGTGAGATCTTTCTCTATCATGAATTAGATGTAGGACACAAACTCTTATTGACATAAGAGGTTGAAGGGGATCTACATATTCAATTTAATAGAGTCATAATTACCTTAACCCCCTCTCTAAATTGGGCAATTGGGATATTGCCAACAGGGTCTCGGATCACATGGTTCCCTTGGAACAACCATGTTTTAAGGATGGTGTCCAAGTCAATCTTGCTAATCCATTCCTTAATAGTGGGCAAATCCACTTAAGGTTTCTAAATTTTATAGTAGCTCTCAAATTCTAATGGGAAAATGAATGTAATTATTCTAAAGGTCCTTTCATGAATAATCCAATCCTGCTCAATTCTACAGTCTTTAAAAATGGGAGCAAGGATGTCAATGCAATGGACTACCTTTAGTTTGGAAGTTTCATGGTGGAGACTAACCATTTGGACTGAAACTAAGTCATAATACCTTCAGGTTACCATGTAAATATTTTATTATTCCTTCGTGATGGGTTGCATATATTTAAGGGTCCAAAAGAGATCAAACTAGTTCTTATTTCTTATGTTCAATGCAACAATGTCTATGTATGTGCCTTTGAAGACCCTTCATTATCTATAGACAAATACAATTTTGTCTCATCTCTTAGCTACGATCTCCAAGTTTTCATGGCTTCCACAATTACAAATTTCTCACTGATGTGTTGTAAATGGTCTTTGGGTTAATCCTTTCATGCTCAAATTTTAATTGGACCTTTTCAACTTGATTATGATCAATTTGAGTTAAAACTAGGGCATTTTATGTAAGTTTTTGGGCTTTCTCAAAGCTTTAATTGTAATGGTTTATCTAGGCTTAGGCTCATTCATTCCATAGATTTGAGTTTGACCTTTGCCTTTCTACATTTACACTTTAGAGCACACAAAATCTTTATTTTTATCATTTTGTGCTTGCATGGTGCTTACTAGGTGTCTATCTATCAAATTTTGTGGCATTTTTCATAAATTCCTTTAAATCACTAGCCATTGTTATTTAAAATTTTCCTTTTTCTTCATGGCATCAGATCATCACCCAAGGATCAACGTGGGCCATTGATTATGATCTAGGATTTTGCATGTCATCAGTCATCTTTGCATCAAGTTGCATGGTTGTGATACTTAGCACCTCCATGGGATTTATGAGCACTACATCTTGCATTAGTCACATATTCAAAGTGCATTTGCCATGCACTGAGCCTATAGGCTCTTAGATTTTTGTTGAATAGTATTTAGTGATTTTGCATCATTGGATCATCCAATCCTAATGAAGCACGAGCCATTGATCGTATAATATGTATGAACTTTAATCAGTGCATGGTCACAAGAAAGAACTTAGGATAAAATATTTTAATCTAAGATTATCTCATGTCAATGAACATGCCATAGACTTAGGATAGAATATTTTATACTAAGTTTTAAATCATGATATCAAATGATCCCTCAAATGATATAAAACATGTCCCTTTGTCTAGTAAAATATTCAAAGAGATTGAATTTGACAACATCGTGGACATCAATTATGGACTCATAAATGTCAAATGATGACTTTTTGGATGTCAAATGATTTTATCAAGAACATCAAATTTAAGCTTGTGAAGCTCTTTAGGTTTGGTGGGCTTAAATTTGATGGTTTCACAGACATCAATGATATCCTCACAAACATCAAATGATGTTTGAAATAATGTTTATTTTAAGATCATCAAATTCCTAAAGTCTATAGATCTCATATTTAATTCACTCTATCTGATTAAGAGTCATAATGAAGCAAGATCCATCAATCATGATCTAAACAGTTGTACATCAGTGGTTTAATTTAATATGTGGGACCCTTTGCTATCAAACATCAAATGAAGGAGTGCCACATGGCAACTCCATAGGGCTTCTTAGGATTTTGAATTTTTATCATTATGTTCACTCTATTGGATCCTTGATCTTGACAAGGTGAGAGCCATCGATCATGAGCTGGATGATCATACATGATTGGTTCGAAGGACCAAATGCTTAGGTTCATTAGGTTTTCCTTTCTCTTTTGGATCAATCTCTATAATGAAGTGTAGACCATCAGATTTGTAAAGAAGTAAGGTATTTTACTTATGACTCAGGTAAATAGAAACTTAGGATAAAAATTTAAAACTAAGGCCCTGTTTACATTGATAAATATGAATGAGACCTTAGCATTAAAAATTTAGGCTAATTTTTTTTAATAAAGGAGACCATGCTATAATAAAAGAACCCTGCTAGCACATGTTATAAATATAAGTAATAAAGGGGGAAAATTAAGGGAACTAAGTAGAATTTTTAGGCTAAGGTTTGGTCATGTTGAGAAACATGACCAAGCCTTAGCATAAAAATTGGGGCTTAGGTCTAAAATAAATTTGAAATATTCCCATTAAAAACAATCCTACCAATATATGAATTTGAACTAGGGGTTTAAGCTAGGGTTTTTTGAAGGAGGTTTTCTATAATATGAATCCGAATTTGGGCTTTCATAAACCAAAGGCTAGTGAAAGCTTAAATAGATTAAATCTATAAATTCTAAGCATGATCCATTCATAAGGGCTCCATTAAACTTGCAACTTATCACATGAAGAGTAACTATTAGCAACATTAAGTAACCTTAAACCAAGACTATAAATTAGTAGGCCAATTTTACCAATGTGGATGATCTTCCAATTCTAATAATGCTCAAAACAAGTTATGTTTTTAGTGTTTAAAGTTCAAAGTGTCTCAAGGGTCCCAATTTTCAAAAAATAGGGTTAAGTTGACCTCAATAAATGGTGACTTTTAAGGGAAACATAGTAATATGTTAAAACTTAGAGTCTCTAGTTTGGACAAGTGATTAAGTCACTTATTTTAATTGACCTATACCATCATCAAGATTGGTTCATGGTTGAAACAAGATGTGCACATGAAAAATTAGGGTCAAACCTTAAGACATAGCCATGTTGTGTGTGTGATTTGATTCCACTTATTTTTTGTCATCGGATTCAGGGGACGACTTCCAATTTATATGCCTCTAATCATTAACATTGACTTAGAGCATATTTGGATATCTATTAAGGATCATGCTTCTAGTTCAAGGAAGTTTTGGGCATTATTTTTATACCATCTAGGAATTTATGGCCCCAATAGAGATACATTTGGCTTTACTCATGACCTTGCTCCACTACCAACTAGGCATCCATAGCCCTGATGGAGTTTACTAGAATCAGATTTGCTTGAAAAAAGCTTTAGATTTTTTAATAAGTTCTTATTTTTTATATTTTAAGATCTTTTAGGCTCTTTAGCAAAGGTTGTAAATAAGGGTAGCTAGGTTGAAAGATTCAACCAGGTGTTTTAACTTCAATTAATCACCTGTGGTTTCAACATTTGTCCTAGAAAAGGATGTTTATTAAGTGCAAGCATGACTATGCCCTAGTATCTCAAGCTTTCATTCCACATGTGTAACTCTTCTTAAAATCAAGCTTAGATCATAGCAATGTTCAAGTTCTCATAAAATATTTAAGCTATTAATTAGTCCTTGCTAGTTCTTCTAAATTAGAAAATCAAGCTCATATTTCAAATACATGGTCAACATGTGCATGAGGTGCATACCTACATTTCTAAACTTTAAGAGTTTTAAGTAGACTAAATGATTTTTTGAGCAGATGTCTATCCAAAAGGACTTATTGGAAGCAAGGAACAAAGCAATAGGAAACAAACACATAACAAAAAATATCAAATTAGGAAGCCAAAAGGAAGTAAACAAAAAAATACATGATTATTTACAAACAAGGGATAGGAAGAAAACAATAGAAATAAACTAACTAGCCTACCTACACTAACTCTAACCACTCTTATAAGTTTATTCCATGAAAACTCCTGGTGTGGAAGCAACAAAGTAATGCTTGAGGTATTTCCCATTAGTAGGCAATGTGAATTATTCTCCCTGAAGGTCTCTCAACTTGAAATTATTGTTTCCAAGTGTCTCTAAATTTTGATAAGGGCCAATCCACAGGGGTGTGAATTTTCCATGCTTGCCCTTGGGTTTAGATGCTTCATCCCAAAAAAGGACCAAGTATCCTTTCCTAAACACCTTTACCTTTGACCTTTTATCAAACCACCTTTTCACCATGGTTTGGCGCTTGCTAAAGTTAGAAAAGGATTCTTCCCATGCATCTTCCAATTGGATGATGTCTAACAATCTCAAATATGTAAACTCCTAGCCCTCTTTCATATATTCTTGCATGATTCTATACATAGGTAGCTCAAGAGTGATAGGGAAGATAGGCTCCTAACCATACACTAACAGAAATGATGATGCCTTTAAATATTGCATAATCCTTATCCTATCTACCCATATGGAATACTCGAGAAGCTTATGTCAAGTCTTGGGCTTGTCTACAGTAGACTTATTGATTGCTTTCATTAAGTTCTTGTTGGTAGATTTAGACACTCCATTTCCTTGAGGATAATGGCTGGATGAAAACTTAAGACAAACACCATTATTATACGCTCATTACGTCATATTTATAGATATAAATGTAGATCCATTATCACACACCAAAGAGACTACAGTTCCAAATCGAGTACATACATTCTCTTTCAAAAAAATGATCACTTCTTCAGTCTTACATTATTTGGTGGCTACAGCTTCAATCCAACTTGTGAAATAATCTATGGTAGTCATGACATGCTTGTGACATTTTGATGAATTAGGTTTGATTACCCCTAAAAATTCCAACCCCCATTGTGTAAAGGGTTTAGCAATCATGACTCGTTGTAAATGCATTGTTGCCTTTCACTGCTTTGTATTGAAGACTAGCATGAGTGACATTCTCGTACATGCTTATGAGAATTTTTAAAAATAGTTGGCCAATAGTAGCCAACTCTAAGGATATTTTGGGTTGTTGTCCTTCCATATGGGTTCCCACTTCCTAACTTCTCAAGAAATATGCTCATGATCTAGGTTGCTCTTCTTTTGAGACATATATCAAGTAGACACCTTTAAAGTTATTTTTGTATAAAATCCCATCTTTGATCAGATAATGGGTTGCCTTGAGCCTTAGATATCTCCTTTTCTCCCTAGTTAGTCTTGCAAGACAAGTGCCATTAATTATTAAGTGGATGATGGAATCATACCATTCATTAGCTTGAAAGTTATGTTGATCAACCTTCATGATACTTATCTTAGGGATAGCATTATAAATCATTTGGATCAAGCCTTGGAACCTTACCAATTTTGTAGTTTTCATTTCTATGTCATATTCTTGCAAAACTAACATCCACTTACCTCTACATTCTTCAAGTTCATTCTATCTCAGTATGAGCTTTATGGCAGGGTCAGGTAAAATAGCATGCACCTTATTTATAAGGATGTAGTATCTACATTCTTCACGGACTTAACTAATGCACATGTTTATTTATCAATCAATAAATAATTCAACTCAACATTTTTTAAGTTAGTACTCATGAAAGCTATTGGGTTATCACACCCATCAATCTTTTGGGTTAAAATTATAGCCATAATATGGTTAGATCCAAGAGAATAAAGATAGAAGTCTTTTGAAAAATCAAGACTTATCAAGACTAGAGCTAAGCTAAGTACTTATTTGATGTCACTGAATGCCTTCCTAGATTCCTCATTTCATGAAACTTTGACATCCTTCTTCAGCATATCATTCAATAGTTTAAAAATTCATGTAAAACTAGAATTGAATTTTCTTACAAAATTTATTTTGACAAAGAATGATTTTAACTCTTTTATACTATTTGGAGGTTCTATCTTAGATATAGCTTCCACTCTTTCAAGATCTATGGAGATCCCATCTTTAGTTATAATGAGGCTTAATAATTTGCCTTCAGTAACACAAAAGATGCTTTTCTTGGGGTTGATGGAGATTCCATACCTTCTACATCTCTCAAATACTTGTTGTAAATGCATAAAGTGATCTTCCCTATTTTTATAAAAATGGTTAGATCATCCATATATATAATGATACACTTACCAATCAGACCTTAGAAGGCATGGTCCATGGCCCTTTTAAAGTTGGTTCCTATGTTTATTAGTCCAAAAGGAATTCTCTTGTAGGAAAAGGTGACCCAATTAGTTATGAATGTCATTTTCATCCTATCTTCCTTATCTACCAACACCTGGTTGTATCCTTAAAAACCATCAAAGAAATACATCATGGCTAAACCTGAAATAATTTGTTTACTTGGTTAATAGAGGGAAGAGGATAGTTATCCTTTTTATATGTTTTATTTAGATTTCTAAAGTCAATACACAATCTAATTTCACCATTTTTATTTTTGACTAACATTAAATTGGTCACCTAAGTAGAGTGCCTGATGGGAAACACAATTCTATCACCTAGCAGTCTCTTGACCTCTTTAAAGCTCATGGATTCTAAAATAGGATTCATAGGTCTTTGTTTCTGCCTGAAGGGTTTACAATTTTCTTTAAGAGGTATAGTTTGGGTGATGACTCTTGGATCAAAGATATTCAAGTCATCATAAGACTAGGATATGACATCCTTGTATTGGGTTATCAACTCTTTGGATCTCTTATTTTCATAACTTGTGCATGTTTTTCCAACATTGACCAGTTGAGGTTGATCTTGAGGGCCAAGATCAACTGTATTGTAATTTTTTCCCAATTACCTTGGGAAATTTAAGGGTTTTATCTAGTTTTTCTTGATCAAATAATCTCTCTAAGGAAATCATGCCCTTGGAAATCTTATTGTCATTCATTTGAATGAATTTTCCATTAAACTTGCCTTCTCTACAAGTACTTTCATCAGCCTCATCAATAACATGAGCATCAAATGCTTTAGAGTTGATAATGAAATCCAAGATCTATTGATCATCACTAAAGACTTGAAAATGGTTCACATTATCTAAGACTGAAGGATAAGGTATTAGCTTAGTGCTGAAGTTGGGTGAGTCTTGGTTAGGCATGAGGTTGGTTGTAGTAGAGGCTAACTCATCAGCTACTTTGTTCTCCTCTCTGGGGATGGAAACAATGTTGAAGGCATCAAAAGACTTAATTAGATATAATAATTTTAATTTATACCTCTTAAGGTATGATAATTTTCATTGATATTTACTCCTTACTTGGTTGACCACAAGTTCTAAATCCCCATAGACTAGTAGTTCTTTGAATTTATTCTTGATAGAAAATTATAAACCTAGGATGTGGGGCTCATATTCAACAAGGTTATTGGTGCATGAAAATTGGAGCCTATAAGATGGATGATAATTATTACTAGTAGGATCAATTAAGACAACACTAACTCTAGATCTAGACTTACATATAACACCATCAAAATGTAGTTTCCATAGCCCAAGCATACCATAAGTACTTTTAGGATCACACACCTTAGCAATTTTTAGGGTAAAAACTTCTAAATTTGAATCAATTATGTTGACCATTTCATTCACAACATTGTACTTAGTGATCATGTGTTTCATTCTTGGCTCCCTTTCAACTCTTATCTAGTTTGGAACTCCTTTCCAAAGTGGCCATCAATTATTTCAAGCTTTGGTCCATTACCTACTTAACAAGATTTAATAAGCATCAAGAATGTAAATAATTTGGATATCAATAAACTATTATACTTAAGGCTTAGAGGCCAATTACATATGAACATTTAATAATTTTCCAATCACCTTGACCTTTGATTTGTCTGATTAGGTGATAACCCTATCAAACTTAATAAGTGTAAGCCAAGTTGTTTGCAAATACCTACTAGCATGATATTGGTGGATGCACCAGAATCTAATAAACAATTGTGAAAATTCTTATCGAACATCCTGATTGTGAGTAGGAAAGGAGGAGATTTTGCCTTAGCTTTTTGCATAGTCACATTAGCATTGTCAAGTTTGGATGGTTTATTATATTTTTTTGACAGTGATTCCATCAAGAGGTCCCTTTATTTTGTGATCTACATTAATTCATGTAATGTGATGTTATCTTTTATTTTCTTCGTATATTTAATAATATTATAGCTAGTCTTATTTGAAGAACTAGGAACATCAACATTTTGTTTAGAGGTACTCACTTTGGGTAGTTCCAGATCGTTGTTTGAAAAAGTGTCTATAGGAGTCCCAAAGTTATTTGGAGGTATTGAAGTAGTCAAGGGTTTCCTCTACTCTCTATTCCTAAAAGGATAATTATTATTCAATAATTTTTGGAAGTCATGGATCTCCTCAAGGACATCATTAGGTTTATTATCTTCCTTGAAAGGGGAATTTGAATGCCTCTACCATGTTGAATTGATTAGATGATTTGGGTCTTGAGGTACCTATACCACTATCCTTATTAGGGACCACATCAAATGTGTCTAACTCTTCTTATAAATATTCAAAATCCTTATATAATTTAATGCAATTAATCTCACTATGTTTGGCTATATAATGCAATCTACAATAATCAGGCAAAGTAATGTCAATAAGATTAATATCCATGGTTTTCTTGCTAGAAGATGGTTTTTTAGCCTTGTTTTTATATAAAATATCATTATTAAACCTATTATTAGGCATATTAAACCTTTGAAATGATAATTTCCTACCTAATCTCTCTCTGGTATTACCAACTTGTTTTTGCAGCTGAAGAAAATCATTGCTTAACTTTTGGACCATTTTTAGAATAGACTCATTCTCCTTCTTGGGAGTTTTAGAATTGTGAACCTAGTTATTTTTAGTACCAGTAGTTGGTACTAAATTTCATTGATCATTTTCATTGAATCCATTAACAATAGAATGACTAAAGAATCCTAGGTTCTAATTAAGAGTAGCATGAATCAAAGGTAATTAATTCAGATTTAGGAGTTGATTCAAGGCTATAACATTTTGATTGTTATTGGGGAAGATGTTTAGAATGGGAAAATGTGGATTGATATTTGGAATAGAGAAGACCATTTATCCTTTAAGCTATATTTGATCACTGATGATCATTGCTTCAGTATAAGCCCTAGCTAATGAATTTATAGGTGAGAGCGATATTTTTAGAAATATATAAGTCATAGGATTCACTATATCCTTATAGATTTTGAGAGCTAAAGCATCATCAAGTTTATAAGGGTCTATGGTCCTGTTATACATCTTTTGGAACATAACATTAAAGGACCTTATGGGCTTCCTCGCATCCCTCTTGATGGTGGTAAAGTGGTGGTATATGAAAATGGACTAACAATTTTTCCAAACTGGTATATCAAAACATTATTAAAATCATCCCAGCTAGTAATGTAATTATTAGGAAATTTGAGAAATCATTCATATGTAGCATCTTTAAAATTAAAGGGGAGTAATCTACATGCTACATCTTTATGTATGACATTTAGCAACCTTAAATCAGCTTTGAAATATTGAATATATTCTTCATTAGTTATAATACCAGTTAGACTAAATGTTGGCAAGTATTTCTCATGATTATGTGGGAGATCGTGTACCACACCTGGCACATTGAATGAATATTCTCCCAACCAATACATACCTAGACAAAGGTCAAAGGTAGGGGTACCTTGAAGAGGTGAAGTTGGCAAAGATTTGGAATGTCTATGCCTACCTTTATCTCGCTTAGTTCTCCTATGGACTTCTAGCTCAAGCAAAGGTTCTATTGTCTTTGAATGTGATCTTGTTCAAATCTTTGGCAATTCCAGCTTGAAGATTGAGGATCTTACTTGAAATATGATGTTTCAAGTTAATATTTATAAATAAAAAGGATTAATCCTACACATTAAGATAATTGTGTAAATATTTGTATAAAGAATAGTAAAGGGCATTAACCTTCGACTAAGTTAACTCAAAGATATGTCTAGTTATGCAAATATGATCAATATTTACACTTCTAAGCTTAAATAATCTAAAATTTGTTAAAATTTTCTCAACCTTTGATAAAAATAAGCTATTATAACCTCAAATACTATGGATTCTCAAATATTAAGCTATCTTTACCAAAAATAAGCATTAAACCTCAGAGAACTTTGATCTTTATCTAAAGGAAGCACAAAGATAGGTCAAAGACCATAAAGATCAATGATATTTACATTTTTTAGCAAATAATTATGCAAAAGTGTAAATATTATTTCCAATTTTAGATCAAAACATACTAAAATTATCAAAGATTCAACCAATTCATGAAGATTGGACCTCCTTCTAGCACCAACAAAAACTTGTCCTGTTGATTCCTCTAAGCGTATCATAGGTGCTCTTAGTGTTTAAATAACACTTCTCATTTTATAATTCTATGAATTTATGGCATGAGTCATAGGTTTTGATAATTTAGTTACCTATGGTAAAATAGAGGTAGAGTAAATTGATTGTTCCATAAATTTATTTAATAGGTGGTTTGGAGCCACTTTGGTCCTTATGAATTTTGAAGTATCTATGTTGATCTTAGTGAGTTATGATCAAAGTTCTATGCTAAAGAATAATCTAGATGAATATTTGTATTGAGATCTATACTAAAGTGATTTGGTTAAAAAAGGGAGCAACATGAAGGGTAAGGAAGAAAGATAATATGTTATTGTTGATCCTTGACTCAAACATCATGACAAACTTTCAATTACAACTAAACATGCATTTAAATAATATATAATTCAAAATATCATAAGCTCAAATCTCACCATACACTAGGAAAATTTCTAAGGATAATATGAAAGCATATAAGTAAGAACTAGATTTTACTTTAAATATACCAGATTCAAATAGCATTAGCACATCTGAATATAGAGCAAATGAAATGAAGCAAATTCAAGATCCTTCAACTAATCTAGCATAAGCACAAATTAGAAACCATGTATCATAGATACAAATTCAAAATTCATAAAACCATTCATATTCGAGATTTAGGACTAATAATTGAGATAAAAGCCACATTAATAATTGACACATCAAATTCAGATAATCTTTATAGAAGTCCTTAATTGTATTAATTTCTCAAAGTATACAAATTTTGCTCAAAATTCTCTCTTTTTGAAAAATGGTAGTATTATATTTTATAGAAGGATAAACTAATATATTGGTTAGTTACAAGATACAAATGTACAAGGATAAGGATAGTTGTCCTTCTTTAATCTTCTAGAATACATTTTCTTTTCCAAATAGAGTGACCTAGAGGTAAATACGCTAACAAACTATTATATGCCTTGACATAAGAATATTCTTCTTTCAAAATATTACAAATCTTTTGAAAAATGGAATATTAATTAGCTGGTTGGTGGGCCCTATTCTTGTTAACTTTATTGATGCTACTGATGGATGTTCATAGCCTTTTGGTGTTCATTGACTAGCTCCAAGTCCACATCTGGTTTCAAGAGACACTCTTCCTCTTTGTTAGCTAACTCATTCAATTCTCAATCATTTATATCCATAGTTTCTTTGATGCTCTTGGTCTTAGTTATTATTTCACCTGCATTGAAGATCATGTCTAGGATCCTACTATTATCTTCCCCAGACTAGCCTTAGCTTTTACTTCTTATTTCATATGTTACCAAAGTAACCCTGTGCTTGAATTCATCATCCATGATGATGCCTAGGATAATAGGCTATGCAAGGTCTTTGAGAATTATCCAAAAGAGATTTCCAATCCTTTAAATTAGATCTTCATCATCCTTCACAAGTCTCTCTAGATCCTAGGACCATGCATTTAAACCTTGGACCTTGTTAACAATAATTCCCATAATTGCATTTAAATGTCCCAAACTAATTTTTTTGACTCCAAGAATCTGCCTTTCAACTCAAATGTTGATTAACCTTTTTATTTGATCCTATGAAGGTTGTAATTGGGTTATTAGACCCATAGCTCGTGTATTTTCTTGTGCTAGTGCACTCTTCCTTAGCTTTATTATTTTAAATACATCAAACATGTCATAAAAAGATTCATATAGCATTTTAATCATTTTTTTAGGCACTAATAAGATAGATTTTGTCTCCAAAATTTCCTTTTCCTTTTCAAAATTATATATCATTTGCTTCATCCCTCTAATGCCTTCTTTGATGTTAGTTGAATGAACCTCAGCTAGGCTTTCTACATCCTCCTCATAGATGAGGAGTTTTCTAGTCTATTGTCCCCCAACTAGAGTTAAGCCTGAAAATGGCTCAACTTTTTGGAATGTGAAATCTTTAGGCCCCACCATTGTTTTTCTAGCTTTCACTCTTTCTAATCTAGTTATATCTAGATTGAATTGTATAGTAGTAGTAGGTTTAATGTAGTTTTGAGGTTCAGGAGCCTCCATCTGGGTGATACTTGAAGCTCTTAGAGTTTCCATTTGCTTGCTATCTAACACTATAGTAGTCACTATTATCCTCTATTCCTCCTCCATTAAATCCCTTATCCATGGCTTGATATTATCATGTACATCAATATTGATAGTTTGGGTTAAGGCCCATGAGTGGGAGTAAGAGGGGATCCTATACATTTTTCCATAGATGAACCAATCAGGGATGATTGGTCCATAAATGGGGTATTCTTCATTGAATAATTTGGTTTCACTTGTAGGGTGAGTGAAGTCAACTTGGGATTATTTTTCCCAATTAGGACCATTGTTAATTCTACCTTTCTCTTCCTCGATGGGGTTAGTAGAACTAGATCCAAGGCATGATCTTTCCCTTTTTCTTTCTCAACCTCCTCAACTTGGGCCTATGCTTCTTTAACATGTTCTTCTTCATCATCAAACCCATATGCCTTAGCAAGGACCTTGAGGGCATCCTCCACTATCCCATCAAGATGTAGGGCAATCATGTCTAGGAATTTAACTAGAGATATTGGTTTGTTAAGAGGGACTAAGGATGATAGGCCCTCACTAGGTCTCTCTTCCAACTTTTCTTTTCTAAGACCTTGTGTAATATGTTCTTGGAGTTATTGCCCTTCCACTTGTGGTTGATCTTGAGGGGGCCTTGAAGGGCCAAGTAGTAAATGATATTGTAGAAGTCCCATTTTCCATATGTCACCTGGGGGCTTCTAATCACTGGTTAGTCTATATTCAATTTTGACATTATGTCTCTTTAACATAGCCAATACCTCCCCAAAATTATTGGCTTTGATGTGCAAAGTGTCATAGGAACCAAGTTGATGCTCATAAACTAGTTTAGGTAGTTGCCTAATTTTTAAATGCTTGGAGACCTTGTCATTAGGGTCCCACTACCTTAGGTCATATATCTAAAATTTTAAGGATTATCTTATGTCTGAAAACAATGTCTACATGTTTCAAATCTTGTAGAATAATTCTATCAATTATCAAAGGAAAGGGATGGATGAGGCCTTTTCTTTTCTCTGTGCGCACTCCATCAACATCATGAAGAAGTTGATATGTAATTTCTTGATCTGCTATTTTTTTGGGAACATAGATGAGAAACTTGTAAGGTTGAATAAAAATCCCTTCAATTGTGATCGATATACAATCTAGATACAACCAGATGTCTCCCATTAGCTCCACATATTTCTTGATTAGAGGTTTAATCTTGGGCATGAGAATCTCTGTGATGGTTTTTACTAAAGTATAATAGACATAATCATAAATGAATTACATGTTGTGTTTATATTTGAAAATGTGTAATTTGGAATAATGGTGGGAGACTTTAATTCTACCCTCTGGTGGCCAATTTTTAATATAAGGGATATGGGTGGAGGCTAGCAAGTTATCCAACAAATAGGACGTCATGAATAATTGGTTACTATTTTTCTTCTTAAGGGTTATGAATTTCCATTACAAATAGATGTTGATCATCTCTCTAATTAGGGGAGTGAGTTGTTTCTCTACCATGAAGTATATATAAGACACCCAACTCTTATTGACATAAGAGGTTGAAGGGGCTATAGATATTCTATTCAATAGAGTCATAATTACCCTAACCCCCTCTCTAAATTAGGTAATTAGGATATTTTTAGTAGGGTCTCAGATCACATGGTTCCCTTGGAGCAACAATGGTCTAAAGATGGTATCCAAGTCATTCTTTCTAGTCCATTCCCTATAATGTGAAATTTCACTTAGGGTTTTCAAAGTTTATAGTAGCTCTCAAATACTAATGGGGAAATGAATGAAATTATTCTAAAGGTCCTTCCATGAATAATATAACCCTACTCAATTATATAGTATTTAAAAATGGAAGTAAGGATGTAAATATAGTGGATTACCTCTAGTTTGGTGGCTACATGGTGGAGACTAGCCATTTGGACTGCAACTAGGTCATAATACCTTTTGGTTACCAGTCAATCTTCTATTCTTATTTCATGATAGGATGCATGTCTTCAATGGTCCAAAATATCTCAGACCAATTTTTATTTCCTATGTTGTAGTAGTGTCCAAGTCTGTATCTTTGAAGATCCTTCCTTCATTATCTACAGATAGATACAACTCTATCTCATCCCTTAGCTATTGTCTCTAATCTGCCATGGCTTCCACACTTTAAAATTACTCAACATTATGTTGTAAATGGTCTCTAGGTTAATCCTTTCATGCTCAAATTTCAATTGGAATCTTTCAAATTTATTGCAATCAATTCAAGTTCAAATTAGGGTATTTTATGCAAGTTTTGTGGCTCTCCTAAAGCTTTAATAGTAATGGTTTATCTGAGTTT
Source organism: Torreya grandis (assembly GCA_037957365.1). Taxonomy (NCBI): domain Eukaryota; kingdom Viridiplantae; phylum Streptophyta; class Pinopsida; order Cupressales; family Taxaceae; genus Torreya; species Torreya grandis. The sequence continues at coordinate 331,826 of JARHVA010005407.1, forward strand.
GGGCTCATTCATGCCCTATATTTGATTTTGATGTTTGTGTTTATATGTTTGCACTTTTAAGCACACAAAATATTAATTTTTGTTTTTTTATGATTGCACGACACTTACTTGACATCTATCTATCATTTTTTGTGGCATTTTTCATAAATTCCTTCAAATCACTATTTATTGTTATTTAAAATTTGACTTTTACTTTGTATCATCAAACCATCAACCAAAGATCAATATGGGCCATTGATCATGATCTGAGCTTTCATATGTCATTGGTCATCTTTGTATTGAAGTTTTTGGTTGTGCCACTTAGTACCTCCTTAGGATTTATGAGCTATGCATCCTACATCAATCACATATTCAAAACATGTCTGCCATGTGTTGAGCCCATGGGCTCTCAGAGTTCAATTGAATAGTCTTTGGTAATTTCACACCATTGGATCATACATTCCTAACAAAGTGTGAGTTGTTGATCCTACAAGATGCATGAACTTTAAACAGTGCATGGTCATAGGAAAGAACTTAGGCTAAAATATTTTAATCTAAGTTTATCTCATGTCAATGAACATGCCATAGACTTAGGCTAGAATATTTAAAACTAAGTTTTAAAGCATGATATCAAATGACCCCTTGAATGATATAAAACATGTCCCTTTATCTAAGTAAAATATTTGAAAATCTTTAATTTAATGGCCTCATAGACATCAATGACGACCTCATGAACGTCAAATGACATTCTCAAGAATGTCAAATTTAAGATCATGAAGTTATTTAGGTTTGGTGGGCTTAAAGTTGATGGTCTCATGGACGTCAATGATGGCCTCATGGATGTCAAATGATTTTCATGAGATCATCAATTTTAATCTCATCAAATTCCTACAGTCCATAAATCTTAGATGCAATTTGCTCTGTTTCATCGAGAATCATGATGAAGTGAGAGACATTGATCATGATCTGAGCAGTTATATGTCATTAGTTCAATTTAATAAATGGGACCCTTTATTATCAATATTTAAATGAAGGAGTGCCATGTGGTGACTCTATGGGGCTTCCTTGGATTTTGACTTTTCATCTCTACATTCATTATATTAGATCCTCAATCCTGATGAGGTGAGAGTCATCGATCATTATCTAGATGCTCACACATGATTGGTTTGAAGGAAAAAATACCCAAGTTCATTGGGTTTTCCTCAATCCATCAAATCAAGCTCCATGATGAAGCAAATACTGTCATAACTACAAAAAAGTAAGGTATTTAAGTTACGACTTAGGTAGATAGAAACTTAGGCTAAAACTTTAAGACTAAGGTCTCATTTGCATTGATAAATATGAATAGGGACTTAGGGTTAAAACTTTAGGCTAAATTTTTTAATAAAGGAGACCATGCTATAATAAAAAGACCTTGCTAGCACACCATGTTAGAAATATAAGGAATAAAGGGGGAAAATAAATGGGACTAAGCATAATTTTTAGGCTAAGTTTTGGTCATTTTAAGAAACATGACCAAACCTTAGCACAAAAATCGGGGCTTAAGTCTAAAATAAATTTAAAATATTACCAAAAAAATAATTCTCACCAATATTTGAATTTGAACTAGGGGTTCAAGCTAGGGTTTTCTAAAGGAGGGTTTTTAGAATATGAATCTAGATTCAGGGTTTCACAAACTAAAGGCTAGTTAAATCTTGAATAGAGTCAATCTATAAATTCTAAGCATGATTCATTCATAAGGGCTCTATTAAACCTACAACTTATCACATGAAGAACAACTATAACAATATTAAGTAATCTTAAAGCAAGATTATAAATCTATAGGCTAAATTTACCAAAGTGGATGATCTTCTAATTCTAATAATGCTCAAAATAAGCCATGTTTTTAGTGTTTAAAATTCAAAGTGTCTCAAGGGTATCAATTTTCAAAAAATGGGTGTATGTTGACCTCAACGGTTCTCTAAGTAGATTAGTTGTTATTAAAACTATTATGACTATCTATGCTCTTAATTTTATCCTTTTATTAATATTTTGTAGTTGAGAAGTTAGTTTTATGACATTGGTTGTTAAGTGATGATCCATAAATAGGTATATTTCCTACTCTAAAAAATTTACATATTAGATCCTTATAAGAAGATTAGTTTTAATGCCAAAATTTAACTCTAGAAATATATTCAACTAAAAATAATGTAATGAAATTAATAATGAGCACTGCACACAAGTTGATAATGGAGTTTGGTAGATGCCTACATCTTTAGGTTCTCTAAATGATGAGCTAATTCATTATAAAAATATGTTTGCAAGTACAAGTTTATAACTTACAAAACTATAATGAATCTATCACAAATTCAAGTGCTAATCGGTCCTATAGAGACCCAAACTTGTCTTGAAAGAATTGCATAATGTTCTAGCACAATCTCTTTGCTTCACACCTTCCTATTGACTTCTCCTCTACTGCACAACCGCTAAGAGCCTATATACAAAGCTAAGTGAAAATAGGCATAAGTCATCAGCTCCATAAAATGATCCTCCTATGAGGCTTCCATGTAGTTCTAACTCCTCCAATAAAGCTATTATTATACTACTCATCTTAATAACACCTTGTGAATAATAGAGAATCAAAGCTTTTGTAGTCTTGTACAATGCTCCTCTAATACTCCAAAACCTTGGAATGGAAGAGTTGTAGATCTTGCTTCTCAAATACTTATAATGTAAGTGAGAGCTTGGAGTTCTCTTGTAATTCTCTTGGAATGAGTTTACAAATGAAGTCCATGGGTTTATATAGTTTCTCAAAACCCACCAATTATGGATTTCTTCATTATCCATCCCCATGTACAAGCCTTTATTTAAGCTTCTTAACCTTAACTCCCAATATGGGGAATGGTAAGTTGATGAGGTTTAATGGTTTGAACCACCCTTCATATCTTTATATTTGGATAAACCTCCCATGCATTTGTATGGGATATATCCCAATTTCTATGGGAAATATCCCACATTTGTGGGGAAAGAGATATTCAAGGAGTTAATCCCATTTCTCAAGCCTTAAAAAGTGGGATTTGTCTAAAATCTTGGATAATATTTTGGATCTATTATGAACACTCCAAATTTGAGTATTTCATTAGTTCACATGTCAATAATCTATTGGACCATATGCATGTCTAGTCACCATACTTGTGCTTTGTTTCCCTATTGCCTAAGAACTTCAACTGGCCATAACTTTCACATACAGACTCAGAATTGGTATGTTCAAAATGTATCAAAAATATTGTGATGAGTTTTACACCATGAAACTAGTTCAAAAACATTCCAATACCATAAATTTTTCTAGTTTGACTAGCTTTGACCACCTATTGACCAAACTTTGACCAATGATAACTCGAGCATACGAGTCCTTTTTTTGAATTCTAATAATTTTTGGAAAGATCTTGATGAGATTTACACAATTAACCACATTTAAATAAAACCAAGGAATATATAAAAAAATCCTCTGGATCATGCCTCCTCACTTAAAAGGCTTTTGTTCTACCAAAAGATGAAACATTCATTTTACTGGTACTGTATTTGGTTCTTTGCAATGTCTTATCGAGATCTCTATAGTGGATTTTGTGGCCTCTAAAATTATTATTTTGATATGGGAAAGCTACACCATTAGTTTCCTATGTAAAATCATCAATTCACTATAATCATAACATCACACAAAATGATCAATTTGAAAAATACATCTCAATGTTAAAGAGACAAGTGTCTAACTGATTTGGTAATTTGTCAGTGAATAAGGTATCCTATATATCATGGGGATATAAAAATTTGTCTATGGCATTGGTTGCATTCCTAAAATAGTGAACTACTTATAGTTATAAAATATCACCTATTACAATTGTAGATAAAATGTTACCCATATATGGGTCTTGAAATGCATCCCACACATTCTATCATCAGATGCAATTTCATAACAATAGCTACCTCAATTTTAAGTATCAAGTAGGTACACTGAATATGTCCCAAATAACCTACGTATACTATTGTCAACATCACAATGGAGTTAATTAAAATGTGAGAAAAATAAGCATGATAAACCTATCACTAGATTATCTTTATCTGGTTACTCCAAAAATATTCAAAGCTAAAACATTGGCTAATTTTACTTTCGTCAATCATCAAAAATCCTAAAGATTATTTGAAAAATTTCATGCTAATCTACAATTCCAGCTATGCAAACATAAAACCAAGGAACTTCTTAGCAACTCATTTTATCAGATTATCCCATTTAGGTGGTTTTATTTCCTCAATAAATAATTGGGTTGACTCATCAACTGGTGGTGGATTAAGAACTTCATTTACCTTTGAAATAGGCCTATATTCCATCTTCATCTTATTTTTTTGAGATGAATAAAGTCTTCAACACTACTCAACCTGATTCCCATTCACATGACAATGAGAAAAAAAGTTCCTCTTGGCCTCCTTCTTGGATGAGGAATCACATTTTCCATTTCTCACCTTTGAATGATGAGATTGGTCTTCAACACCTACCTTGTTTATGGTGAACGCATCAATTTCTTTAGCAATGACCTTCTCTTCCAACAACTGGCAACATAATGGTTACTTGTCCCATAAAAAGTGCAAGGAAAATCATGCCATATGTTATGTATATCATATCCATATTTTTTATATTGAAAGAGAGGATTAAAAGTTTTAGAATTTACACAATTCCATCTAGTTATATGTTGAGTGTAATAATTAGGAGGTGGAATTTCATTACCTCTTCTGGTAATTCATTTACACCTTTCATTATCCTACTATGAAGATTTGCTCCTCTACATGGATGAATTATATTATACTAGTGGCATAAGCACTTGGTTATTGAAATATTGTCTTCCTTCAACAAATTTGGGATTCTCTCCAATTTCCATTTGCTCACTAACATAACCCAAACTTACAAAATGAGGATGATACTCAACCTGTATTGGGTTAGTAATACCTTGGCTATTCTTTCCAAGACCTCTTCCATCAAAACCCATTTTTAACAATATTTTTGAGCCAATGCCTCTAGTGTGTTTCTCAAAATCACCAAAAATTGCATCAAAAACTAATTGGGAGGAAGTGCTACATGGTGAAATTATAGTGCAATCATCTGTCGTGGTCTCTGCATCTATGGTGGAAGGTAAATCCTTCTATTCATGACTCTATAACTATGTCAAAATCTCATCTTTGGTTTACAAATCAAATTTCAAGAATTCAATCTCCTCTTCTAAGGAGTGAAACTTGGATCTCATGAAAGTATTCTCATCCTAGATATGTCGATTGAATGCATTGAGCTCTTCTAGCCTTTCTCACTTCAAGGCTTTGCCCATGATTTCATGTTCCTGCAAACAACTTGTATCTCTAATAACTTCACACTACACTAGAAGATTAAAAAAATCCAAAATGTCTACAAGTAATTGAAACTGATATCAATAGGCTACATAATTATAAGTAAATCCTACATTCAAACCATTTTGATACCAAAATGATCTGTAAATAGGTAGATCTCCTACTTTGAAAAAATTTCTTATTAAATCCTTATAGGTGTATTAGTTTTAATGCTAAAATTCAAATCTATAAATATAATCAACTGAAAATAATGTAATGCAAGTAATAATGAACATTGCACATAAATTTATAATAGAGTTTGGTAGATGCCTACATCTCTAGGTTCTCTAAATAATGAATTGATTCATTATAAAAATATGTTTGTAAGTATAAATTTAAAACTTATAAAAATATAATGAATCCATCACAAAATCAAGTGCCAATCAGTCCTATAGAGACCTAGACTAGTCTTGGAAGGCTTGCATAATGTTCTGACATGACCTCCCTATTTCACACCTTCTTGTTGACCTCTCCTCTATTGCACAATCTCAAAGAGACTCTATATATAGCTAAGTTAGAATAGGTATCAATCATCAGCTCAATAAAATAATCCTCCTCCATGGCCTCTAAGTAGTTCTAACTCCTCCAATACAACTATTATTATAATACTCAGTGTAATAACACACTATGAATAATAGAGAATCAGAGCTTTTGTAGTCCCCTATAATGCTCTTCCAATGCTCCAAAACCTTAGAATGGAAGAGTTTTAGAGCTTGATTATCAAATACTTGAAATGTAATTGAGAGCTAGGAGTGCTCTTAGAATTCTCTTGGAATGAGTTTACAAATGAGGTTCATGGGTTTGTATAGTTTCTCAAAACCCACCAATTATGGATTTCTTCATTATCCATCCCCATGTACAAGCCTTTATTTAAGCCTCTTAGCCTTATCTCCAAAAATGGAGCATGGAAAGTTGATGAGGGTCAATGGGTTGAACCACCCTTAATATATTTCTCTTTGGATAAACCTCCCATGCATTTTTGTGGGATATATCCCAATTTCTATGGGAAATATCCCACATTTATGGGGGAAAAGATAATCATGGAGTTAATCCTATTTCTCAAACCTTAGGAAGTGGGATTTGTATAAAATCTTGGAGAATATTTTGTATTTATTGTATACACTCCAAATTTTATTATTTCAATGGTCTACATGGAAATAATCTATTAGACCACATGCATGTCTAGTCACCATACCTGCACAGTTTTTACATGTCACTTGAAAACTTCAACATGCCATAACTTTCGCATATGAACTCAGAATTGGTCTATTAAAAATGTGTCAAAAAACTTGTAATGAGTTCTAAACCATGGAAATAGTTCATAAACATTCCAAGACCATCATTTTTTATAGATTTGACCATCTTTGACCACATGTTGACCAAACTTTGACCAATGATAATTGGAGCATATAATGTCCCTTTTTTGAATTTCAACAGTTGCCAAAAAACTCTTGATGAGCTCTACATATTGGACCACATTTAAATAAAACTAGGGAACATCTAAAAAAATCCTCCAGATCAAGTAACCAATACCAAAATAAGTTTTCCTATATTCATCAAGAAAACATAAATAGGGAGTGTCATAAAAATATGTCATAAATCTCATGTTTTTTAAACATATTAAAAAATTGTCCTTGTGTGATCACATAAAATTTGAGGAGATAATTAAGCCTTAACATACAAAGGATCTAACATTGAATTCCACTTGAGACATTCAACCATGCATTTAGAATTAGATCCTGAATATCAAAAAGAAACCTTATAATTTCTTGTTTTTTTTTATTAATTTCCATGGATAATGTGAGATTGTCTTAGTAAAATAAAATTCTTAGTAGTGTTCAAACATAAATCATGACAAGGAATATTGAAAATAAATGAAATATGATGATAATAAGTTGTCACAAGGATTGTGGCATGATTATATTTTTAAGTTAGTGATTCAATAAAGGGCTTTAAATTTCTAAAATATTTTAAATTAATGTTTCCAATCACACTTTGTAAATTATCATTATGATGATAGAATAGTATTATTTTTTTATCTTTTTGTTCATCTTCTTGTGCTTTCTAGGAGGCTTCTTTTATATTTTTTAATTTGATCTACTAACCTAATCCTTTTGTTCCATAGGCTAAGGGCCCCTTTTTCCTTGTTATTATCTATCAAAACATTTTAGATCATGTTCCATAAACCATAAGTATGATGAGAGAATAGTATGAAAAAAATTACACAATTTAAAACCAAAAATCTTCTTCTTTACTTCATGAATTATGGAAACACTATCTCTCTAATGAAATTTAAATATTCTATAAAATATAATTATGTCAGAGATGTTTTTACCCATGTAGGATTTGTTTTCATTTCCAAGATCCAACTTAAAAATCATCAAACTCATAGCATATTCCTTTACATATGTTTCATCTCACGCATAATATATTCCTTTATGAGTATTAGAATGAATATTATATTTTCTTTAATTAATATTTTGTGAAAAAAATTGGGATGGGGTCAATGGTCATGTATTTAGAGTGAGGTACGATTGTTTATTTACACTCTTTCACTTAATAAAACCCTAATGAAATAAAACATAAAATTATATCCCATTAGCATAACTTACACTCTTTTGTATGGTAGATACAACCTCCAAAGAGGAATCTATAATATCAATGGTGGTGCCCAAATTGAGATACATCACACTACTATAGCAAGTGGAGAAATTACGTAGAGACTAGTGAAGATTCAAACCTAGGTTTAATAGACTACCCGAAATTTGTAGCACTTATGGTCGTCTCAGTAGTTTTATATTTCCTATATTCAATGAATAAAGATAAGTGAGCATTCATGTTACAAATACAATGGTTGTTATTAGTGTTACTTAGAATTAGAATGGAAAGATATTGGAAATATCAATATCCATATTTATTTTAATATAGAACACTACATTGGTAAATAATATTATATAAGAGTCATTTTTCACTGAATAAGTCTTTTATGTTTCTCATCTAATTAGGTTTTAAATAGTTGAAATAGTAGTAATTTGTATTGAATTAGTTTTAGACTAATCTAAATTAACATGTGGTGCATTATCTATATTTTTAGAGGTGGCATTCAATTCTTACATATATTTCAATTATACACACTGAATTAATAGATGAAACATGTCAATTAACTTTCCATGTGTATCTATCAGGGCTTCTTCAATTCCATCACCATAAATACCTTATCATTGCCCCTCACTATCACCACCTAGCTCAGCTTGAAATATTTTTCCAATTTTATACTATGTATGGCCTTTCCCTTCCCTTCCCTACCATTTCACTATTACTCAAAGTTATTTTTAAGTAAAAATTCTTCTCCTCGAATAGCTCATTATCATATGAAGGAACAAACAACCTCATTTTCCTCCATTTTCTCCACTAGAAATATTAGATTATTATTGTTTAATGTTTTATGCATAAAATGTGATATGAGGTTAGTGGTCATGGGTTTCAATTGAGGTATTACTATTGATTTACACTCTTTTTCTTTATAAAAATCTACCTAATCAAAATAGAATATTACATCCCTCCAAGTGTAACTTACACCTTTGTTGTAAATACTAATACTAGTAATTGCACTTGACGTTACAAAATGTATGTGTGGATGGTTTATTTTTTAAAAGTATTTTACTATTAGAAAACTTTAGTATTACTACTAATCAAATAATAAAATACAAAAGGATACATAATAAAGCAATTAGTTTTAATACATGGCTCAAACTCCATGTCAAAGGAAAACATCAGCTGAAAATATGACAACAAAATGGATTGATAACATAAAGTAACCCCTAAAAAATCATGACAATAATACATAGATCACATTCATGTAAAAAACTTAGGCACAAGCCACCGCCCCAAAATAAAGAGGTGGAGGGTCATCTTTATGTGGCAAAGTAGTCCAAGAATATTCTATCAAAGGAGGATTTTGAGCTGTCTAGCTTTCCACAGGGTCTAAAGGAGCTAAAGATACAATATCCATTCCATCAAGATTTTGCATCATAGTACCAAAATGGACAGATAGGAACCCTAATAATAATGACCAACATCAATTTTTCGACATGGCGGTGATGATCTCCAACCCCTTATCTATGGGGAAGTAAAGATCTAACTGTGGATGCAAGACTAGCTTCAGTGTCACTTGTGAGTCATAGGTGGTAGACATTTTGGTGGATGGTCTGGTGGGACATGGATCATATTTAAAATTATACTCCCCTAGTGATCAAATATCTCTCCAATATTTTTTTCTTGGACTTAAATCTACATGCAGGCCAAAGATGATAGAGAAACCTTGTTGTTCATAGAGAACTGAAAGGAAATTTCTCATTGTTTAATAATGCATAATTTATAGATTTTCATAATTATAATATAATTATAACTTTGAATAAATTACATAAAAAAACTATATAAGATTGATCATTTATAGAATCCCCAAGGAGTGCCAAGTGCCATAAAAGAGGCTCATGATGTTATGGTTGAAATAGATTATGTATCCATGGCTAGGAAGACTGAGCTTTATGACATGTCCAAAAGGTTACTATTGGAAATACTAAGGCATATTAAATTTTAGGGGTTGAGTAATTCCCTAGTGAGAAATATGTTCCCTAAGTAGTAGGCCTTGGTAGACCAGACACTAGAGGAAATGAGCTAGTTTGGGTTCAAGTTTGGATTTCAAAATCCTATCTATTTACACAAGCCACATTTGGGGTTAAGACTTAAGGTTCTATTTCCTATTGATCTTATCAAATAAAAAATAAAAGGGTCTCATCCCCTGATAAATAAGGCATGATGAATAATTATTGAATTGAGTATCGCAATTCCCCCTTCAATATTTCTAGCATGAGTGTGGAGGCTGAAGGCCCAACTTATGGAGAATGACATCTATCATTAAATCCTAAATTTGGAGGATGATTCGTAAGTCCATTTTATTTAAATTTAATTTTTATTTTAGCATATGCCAAGGAGCCCATTTGTGAGTAGAAACAAAATCCTTTATCTTTTGAATCCTTTTTTAAATCCTCAAGGCTTTTATACTAGGAAATTCAGCCAACATAAGATTTGAAAAATTGGATGTATTAAGGCTTCGTTTACCCAATTTTTTAATTTTTCCATGTAAAAAAAATATATGAGACATAATAAAATAGATCAAGATAGTAATGAAAATCAATCTTGATTGTTTCTAGTCAATACTATCTATGATGGAAAATATAGTTGAATTTATTCAAACTATAAAAATAACATGCTAAATGACATAAGATGGTAATATAAATCACTATTTTGGATTGTTTAGTTCATGAAAGTGAAAAATAAGAGATAAGAGGCCAAAAAGAGATAAAGAGGGATAGAATATTGATTTCTTCAATCACATATAGAATAAGTTTAATAATAACATGACAAAGCAATCAATAAGCTATATACAATAAATTTTCAATTTTTTTATTATTTGAATGTTTTTATTTTTTTAGAATTTTTTTTGTAATTAACAATCATCCATTAAGTCATCCTATTTAGGATTAAAATACATAAATTTATAAAAATAAATGTCATATTCCTCTTTACCTTCAATTTCATATTCATTGTTACCATCATGTGGTATCTGAATCATTCTTCCCTCATGTGAAAAAGTGATGCACTATTTATTAATATTCATTATAGATTTCATTTTTTGTAACCATAAGGGTCCCAATGTAAATGGTACCTGATGTGTATAAGGCATAAACCATACCTATTTTTGATAATTTTGGTCTATAACCTATTAGGTATTATTGGTATTCTAGATTTCACCTTAGCTGAATAAGAGGATTGTTCATATATTCCTACTTAAATCTAGTCCAATATGGAATTAATCCTAGGTTGTTGGTATCTTAATAATGGATCAGACCTCTAAATAAGGTTGAATTCCTTATAAATCTATCACCTAAACTAGACTTAATCTAACACTTGCTTGGAAAAGAGATGGAGAGATAAAATAATGTATAAAATCATGTAAAATGGGGTGATGCACCAATAATTAGAACACTTATACTTTGCAAAAGACACACTTATGAGACAAATTCAAGACCAAAGAAGATCAATCCCACATGAGTATTTCACAATAAGGTATGAATCAGTTATCAAACTAGCATGTAAGGGAATTTATCCACTTTCAAGCTAATCAACAAACTATAAATTGCACTTATAATGACCTATGGGAGCTAAAAAAAACTTCATGAAGGTGAGAAAACTCAGACATAGACAAGGAACATACATTCACTTAACCACAGTACATGGATTCATGGGGCACACTTTAATTTAGCTTGGAAAATGATGGAATTTAGTATTTATAGCATCAAAAGGTGTTATAATATAGAATTTGGCATAACCTAAGCAAGTAAAAACATAAGAATCTATTATCTAAAAATGTTAGAGGTTTATTTCTAAAAATTTTAGAGAGTCTTACATGTGGTAGATGTTAGAACATATATATAGAAAAAATGAAAAGAGAGAGGGAACTATGATATGTTAGCACAAGTTTGAGGATGTTGATTCATGACCTTATCAACAAGGAATAAATTATGTAAAATAATTAAATTCCCATTGCCCTTATCCAACCACTAGGTCTCCTTTTTGGAACTCCATGTCATTATCTATCTAATCTATTGACAAGGACCATGTCTTGGAATTGATAGAATTATGCCACATCTACTTTGGGTGGCCAATTGTACCTATTTATCAAAAATGTGATCCTATTGCTAGGTAAAACACCTCTCCATGATCATGTTTACATTTTTTTTACTCTGATATCAACACAAATCAATTATAGGTGAAAACCAATCCACTTATTGGTTTTCACATAGTCACAATATCCACGAAACTTGTAAACTACTTGATCTTTGATTTTACCTATAAATATAGATGATAACTGAGAAGTTATTGTATATGAGGATCCTTCATTTTAAATCAATGAACATGTCAATGGAATGAATCTATAATAGAGTTGACAAGTTCTAAGTTATCAACCAGAGGTCTTATTTAAACTTCAATGGTGACAGAACCTCGTCCTTAACCATATTACCTATATGAATATGTCTAATCTATGGTGTTTGATATAAATTTAATGGTAATAGGATGAACCTTCAAGACCTTATTTTCCTCAGTTGAAAATGGCTCCTTTGGTTTGACCTTGTCTGTTAAATATTACTCAAGCCAATTAAAATGCTCCAACCCATATTCATTCCCACTGGTCTCACAGATCTTCACTATCATATATTAACCTTGTTGACCTCCTACACACCTTAGGAACAAGATGTATGAATGAATTCATCCCATAATTTCCTACCATTGGAGATACTTTGACATCTTGACTTGATCATGCACTATTAGATCATAATGTACAAAGCAATATTGATCATTGATTTACCTGGACCCACTTTAGTGTCAGTCCCTACGTATCATCAAATCATTGGTATGAATGAATGTGGTACATTGATCTATTCTCAGACCCACATTTTGGCATTAAACACAAACCATTTGATTTATTTATGATTGATACACACTATGAGATCATGCCCAACTTGTATTTCTTTAAAGGGCTTTAACCCAGGGACCTTTTGACTAGTTTAACCTTATCACAAACTATTAGATCTTGTCTATTAGAATGTGAGATCATGTAGACCATTATATATTTCTAAAATTTAAACCTTTTAAGGTATTTTTTAATCCAGATGGTCATTTTGTGAGGCTTAAAATTGACACTTGTGCAAACATTCTATGTTGCAAGTCCAACTATGAACACTTTAATCTTGAACTAGAAATGTCATGCAGATATAAAACTTGTAGATCATGTTCCTAGCATGGATAATTCCATGGAAATACAATATCCTAGCTGGAAATGATTTTTAAGTGGACTTATAAAATTCACAAGATAGTTGGTCCATTCATTTCTTTGTGATATCTTGGTGATGGTCTATTTATTTAAACTTTCACAATCCATCTTTTGCTCAATCTTTCAAGGATCTGATGATATTTTAAGGCTTGCAAAACTTGGATCATGCTCTTGAATGATTTGAATACCATGAAACCTACATGGACCTTTCATTTGTAATTGTAGACCTGTCCTCTGAAGATCAATTAGATCATACTTTAAGCTTGCTTAAAGTTTTTCAAAATCTATATGATCTCCACTTGAGGTCTATCTACTCCTCATGACATTGGGTCACTTCTTCAATCAACAACTTGCTTGACTTCTGGACTTTTTTACTATGCACATTTTGGTATGTAGACCAAATTTGGTCAACATCTTTGGTGACTTAGCTGGGCAACATGCTTTCTATGCTACAGAACTCAGACAATTTTTATAAATATTGGATCATTTACATGATACATAGACCATTTAAATTTGAATGTAAGACATCCTCTTGACTTTTAAAGATAAATAATTCCAAAAAATAGGGAATGAAACTAACCTAATAAAGCAAAGGCAACTAATCTATTGAACAACTATGCAAACAAAGCACTTATTTGGGACAAAAGAAAGGAAACTATTATGTAATAAAAACACTTAGATAAAAAATAAGAACAACTAACTATGTCTAGGGAACTTAGATTCCTTAATAGCATTTCTTAAGATGTATCCCATTAACTGGGATAGGAAGATATTCACCATCCATCTGTACAAGCTAGAAGGTATTATGAGATTTGTAACTGGAAACTATGTATGGACCACTCCAAAGAGAGTAAAGTTTTGTGTGCCTTCCTAGTTTATCTCTATCCTCATCCCACTTGAGGATGAAGTCTCCTTCTTGAAAAATTCTTGAGGAGGATCATTTGTCAAAATATTTCTTCACCATTGCTTAATGGGCCTCTATCACCAACCTAGACTGATGTCTTGTCTCTTCTAGATCCATGAGCTTAGCATATCTAAATTTCCATTGGCCTATTCTCTAAGATCTAAATTTAATTTATTAATTCCAAAGCAAGGAATTTAATATAAATAGGCATTATTATTTCCTTAATATATACTAGCTTATATGGAGAATTAGCAATTGACCTCTTATAGGTGATCCTATTAGCTTATAGAGCTGACTTCAATTTGAGATGCCATGACCTCTGATTGTCTTCAATATTCCTCCTAATGATCTTCAATAAATTATTGTTAGTAGACTCAACAAGGCCATTACCTTGTGGATAATAGTTTGATGAGGTACTGATAAAAATGATATGTTGAACTACCCACTGGCTAATCTTAGACCCTACAAAAGCCATAGTATTTTCATAAATTATGGTTGAAGGGACCCAAAATATGGTAATAAAACCTTCATAGAAGTCCAAAACACTATTTTCATTAGCTTCTTTTAATGATACTACTTTTTTCCATCTAGTAAAATAATTTGTGGTAGTTAGGATCCACTTATGTCCTGATCTTGAAGGGGGTTAATGAGACCAATAAAGTTTAATCCCCATTGTACCAAGAGTTGATTTATTGAAAATGTTTGGAGAGGTAAGGCTAAAAGCTCCACCTTTCCAACAAATATGGCACACTATCTATATTTTCTAACCCATGTATGATAATGACCACATAAATTTGGCCAATAATACCCACCTCTCATGATCTTGTGGGCTATGATCCTTGCTGAATAATGTCCTCCTCCATGTCCATCATGGAACTGCTCAAGCAACCTATATGTTTGACCTAGTTCTATGTACCTTAACAATATGCCAATGATATAATTTTTGAATAAAACACTATCAACAAGAAGAAAAATGAATAGACTATAATCTAAAATATCTTCTTTTTGAAGGAGTTCGATAAAAAGGATAAGCACCATCTTGTATCTTACCATATCTTAGAACCTACTGGAAGATGGAGTGTGAACAGTTGAAAATTCTTAATTATTTGAAACCATAACCACATTAACCTCTTAAAAGTCTTGGGCTAGATGTTCACAAAGTCCTTTGCCTCTAACTAGCTTTGTGACCTTTATCTCAACATTGTATTCCATGACCTTGGTTATCCAACTAGCTCTCTTGTCATTTATTTCCTTGTTCAAGAGGAAATCCTTGACACTTGGATGTGAAACCATTGGATGCATGTTATTATTAGAGAACAAGTACCTAAAATTTTTAAGAGACCTTATGACAAAAATCACATGCTTCTTAACAAAAGAATACCTTGTTTCATATTCTTTTAAACCTTGACTGAAGAAGGCTATTGGTTGCTCTAAAATCTCTTTATTCTACTACATGAGAATATCTAAAATTGTGTCAATGTTAGCATAGGTGTATAAGACTAAATATCTAGTGAAGTTAGGGTTCAAGAGTGTGGGATCACTCGCTATAGATTTATTTATCTCTTAAAAAATTCTTACTCTTTATTTGTACAAGCTTAAACTCTGACACTTATTTAACATGTTTATGAGTGGCCTAGCTAAAGTATCAAAATTTGAGATGTATCTCCTTATAAAATTGATCTTGAATTAAAATATTTTCAAGGATTTCTTGTATTTATGAAAGGAAAGTACAAGAATGGAGTCTATCCTATCAAGATCTATGTGTGTACCATATTTTAAGATCACATGTCCAAGAATCCCACCTTCATGGATAGAAAAAATACACTTTTTGGGATTCAAAGACACTTCAAATTTACTACATATTTCAAAATCTTGTCTGAGGTGAATCATATGCTCATCTACACTATTATATAACACTATTATATCATCCAAATAAATAAGTATAAACTTGTTAAGGAGACCTTGAAATGCCATATCCATAACTTTCTGTAAAGTTTCTCCAACATTAGATAAACCAAAAGGCATCTTTTTGTATGCAAAAGTCCCAAACTTTGTGGTGAAGGTTGTTTTGAATTAGTCTTCTTCTTTGACCAAAATATGATTGTATCCATTGTATCCATCTGATAAAGAGAACCTTTTTGAACCTGCCACTAATTTTAAAACTTTCTCCATTGATGGCAATGGATAGTGGTCTTTAAAAGAGGAATTTTCAAGTCATTAAAATTAAAAATAGCCTTATTTCACCATTATTTTTCCATACTAGAACAAGGTTTGCCATCCAAGTTGAGTGCTTAATTGGAAATATTATAGGAGACTCAATGAGCTTATATAGATCAGCTCTCATTAACGATTCAAGATTTGGATTAATTGGCCTTTGTCTTTATTTGAATGGCCAAGTCTCATCTTCCAACTCAATGGTATGTTGATATATACTTGGATCAAATCCTCTAAGGTCACTGTACTTCCATAAAAAGACATCTACAAAACTTGAACATAACTCAATAAAAGTTTTTTTCTCTAAAGATGTGCAAACTTTGTCCAAGTTTAATCTCTTACTAGTTGAAATATCTACATTCATATATTGTTATTAGATGGTTGATAAATAAAATTTTTATTTTCTCAGTTCATCATCTTTGTTGAATTTGTTTCCAAGGGTGATCAACCCTTTAGGCAACTTGTTTATCTTTAATTGCACAATCTAGTCACCATAATACTGCAAATGCTTGTCTTGGTTTATTGAGAAGAATTCAGCTTCCTCTTATAACAATCTGAATATCATCTTCAAATACTTTTCAATTGTCATGGTTTTCTTGGATATAAGGTCTCACAATTACCTTGATGTGTGATTGAATATTTTCATTTTTTATGTCATCTAGGATATTGAATTGTGACCCAATGGCAGCCAACCTGTCTACATGCTTGTTCTTATTTCTTGATATAGCATAAATATTGAAAGCTTTAAATTATTCAAATAGGTCCCATAATCTATGATTATAAGACCTAAGTAGTGGGTTATTTCATATATTAATTCCCCTTACTTGGTGAACTACTAGTTCACTGTCTCCAAAAACTTGTAAAGCATTGACCTTTATCTTTCTTGCCCATTGCAAACCATGCACTAGTGCTTCATATTTAGTAACATTATTGGAAAAACCAAAAAAAAAACTTGAGAGAATAGAAATACATTTTATTTTTTGGATAAATTAACATCATTCTAGCTCTAGTGCCATGTTTTTTCCTAGATCCTTCAAAATATAGTTACCACAATCCATCACTAGGTTTATCATCTTTCATCAATGTTAGAATTTGTATATCATTTTTATGAAGGAAATAGACACCAATTCCTTATTAAATTAACTTATATGTTTCATGATCATGAAAATTACAGGTCCATTCATTAATTAAAATATTTGGAACTCCATCTGGAGGTGATTTAGTTTCTACCTCACTATTTTCTAGTACTTTGTCTAAGATAAGACAATTGGTGTTCACCATACTTGGCATATATGGATCCAAATGAAATATTTCAATAGGTTCAGAAAATATTGTCACCTTTGTACCATACATGGTCTTAAACATTAAATAGGCCCAATCAAATGATAAATATCCTCCAATCTTTGAAGTAAAGTGTCTAGATAGATAAATCGTAAAATAGGGAGGCAAGTCCACTACCACTACATTTTGATGAATGGTAACATTGGGGAAAACATGTAATGTCAGATTTATATATTTGATTATGCCTAATATATTTATTGGTGACCTATATAGTTACAATACTCCCTTGGTATTTGGCTCATAGACAAGACCAAGCTTGTATGTAATTTTCTTGGGCATGATAATGCTACTAGTTCCACTATCTACCATATAATTATGGACTAAATAGTTACCTACTATCAAAGAGAGATAAAAAGGAGGGTTTTTTTTTAATTTTACATTGGTTTTTTCCACCTTTTTCATGGTATGTACCTTTTGATCGGGTTACTTGATTTGTTGGTCTAAATTGGCCAAGACAACTCCTTGTTTCTCAACTAGTTCTTTAGATACCTTAAGATCTAAAAGATCTTGAATAAGCATGTATTTTTTCTCTGGAATGATAATGGAATCCCACATGATAATTTTAACATTTTATTTCTTTATTTTATCTATTATACTAAATGAGGCTCCACTAACCTTTGACTGTAACTTTTGAGCCATTGAATGTTCTCTAGTTACAGGCATTTAGAGAACCTTTACTACCTCTGCATTATGAATTTTTTGTGATATAGGAATAACAATTTGATCCTTGACACTCTTTTAAATTAAATTATGAACACTATAATCATTTCTCACATCTTGAGCTTCCTCAATTTCTTTTTTAGCTCTAGTCAGATCTATAACTTGACCATTTGTGTTGCTAGGTTCGCCAATTTTGTTGAATGTAATATGGTCATCTAATTTCCAATTAAAATTGATGGCATTAGGCTTCGCTATAATATATTGAACCTAACCATTGGATTCAATATTCATGTCTTGATACTGACCACCTTGAAGAGATAACTCTTCTTATGTCATTTGTGGCATAGTAACATCTTGTGATACCAAGGCTTGATTTTGGATGTCATTTGAATTAAAAGGATGCCAACCTAAATCTTGCATTAATTTATTTTTAGGAAAAATAGATTTTAAACTATAAATCACAATAGGATCAAGGGATACATATGGATTATTTTGGGTTATGGCTCCTTGATTTTAATAAGGTTACCTATTGTCCTTGAAACCTTGATAAGGAGGTATTTGGTTATTAAAGGACTAATAAGTGTTTTGGTTTTAATTTTGATAATGTCTACCTTGGTAATAATATATTTTGGGTTGAAAAATCTCATTTACAAAATCTTGTAACATGCTTTTCATATCTTTGATCTCACTAGCCTAATTACAATGGGCTACAACTTGGATTTTTGGAGATGGAATAAGAGCTATAGATAGAATCTAGGGAACTTGAGGAGGAGGAATAGTTTGTAATTATAGTAATATGGGCATTAAATTCTTTGGAGAAATTTTACCAACTTGTATCAATGTATTATATGCTCTTATTACAAGTTCATAGGCATTTGGCAAAGTATTATCACCCATGGACTGTATAATGACACTTATATTAAAATTAAGGGCCTTAAGATAGTACAAAAATGCATATGCTAAAGATGGTCTAAACAATGCAGGGATACTAGTCCATGTATTTTGGAATTTGAGGGTAAAATTAGACATGAAATCAAGGGGGTACCTTTGTATGGTAGTCAATTGTTCAACCAAAGATAGATGATCAGACTTGCCTTCAAATTGCCTAACTAAGGCTATACCTAACTCATCCCAAGTATAAATGGAAGTCAAAGGGAGGTTCTTATACCATTTCAATGTTTTATTTTGAAGGACATAACAAGTATTCTAATAGCCACATTACCTTGAGTATAATTATGAACAAAACATAAATTGGAAATATCTTGGATATGCTCAATAGTAGTAGTTTTATCCTATTATCCTAAGAATAAAGGGATACTATTTAAGGTAGACATATGAATCTCATCATATTGGGATAAATTTAGGGGGTTAACCCTATTAAATTGAATAAAAAGTTGATTCATGATAGCCATTTGGGAAAAATGAATTTGGCTTATGGGGACAATGAATTGGACTAAAACAATAGGATAACCAATAGATGAATGCTTATTTTGAGGATAAGTGTTGGTCCTATTGAATCTTGATCTTTTATAATTAGTATAAGGCAATTAAATGTGTTCAAAATGAGTACCTTTACTTGATGATCTTGTTGTAACCTTTAGCATGAAAGCACTATCTAGAAGATTTTATGAGCTCTATAACTTGAAATATATTCAACTTTTGATGCTATTATATCTCTCATATTGATGTAATTTATTCTTATCCATATTAAAACTTCAATTATGCTAAATAATTTTGATCCCATCTAGCATGCCAAAACTATTGGTGTTATAAATTACACCATAGCTGAAAAATAGGATTGTTCAAATCTTCCTACTCAAATCTCATCCAACATGGGACTGTTCCTAGGCTATGGATATCCTAATAATGGATCAGACCTCGAAATAAGGTTGAATTCATTCTAAATATATCATGTTAACTATACATAATTTGACACTTTCTTGTAAAAGAGATAGAGAGATACAACAATGTATGAAAGCCTGTAAAATGAGGTGATGCACTAGTTATTAGAAAACTTATACTTTGCAAAAGGCATGCTTATGAGACACATTAAATACCAAATAATATTGATCCCACATAATTATTTCAAAATAAATAATGAATCATTTATCAAACTACCATGAGAGGGTATATACCCACTTTCAAGCTAAACAAAAAACTATAAATTGCACTTATAATGACCTGTGGGATCTAACAAGCACTTCATGAAGGTGAGAAAACTCAAACATAGACAATGAACATATATTAACTTCACCACAATACATGAATTCATGGGACACACTTTAATATAGATTTCAAAATGATGGATTTCAATCTTTATAGCATCAAAAGGTGTTACAGTACAAAATTTGGCATAACCTATTCAAGCCAAAGCATAAGAGTCTTTTCTCTAAAAACATTAGAGGTTTCTTTCTAAAACTTTTAGAGATTCTTAAATGTGGTACATGTTGGAACATATTATATATATATATATATATATATATATATATATAAAGGAAGAGAGAGAGGGATCTATGATGTATTAGCACAAGTTTGAGGATGTTGACTCATGATCTTATTGATAAGGAATAAATTTTGTAAAATAATTAAATGCCCATTACCCTTGTCCAACTACCAAGTCTCCTTCTTGGAACTCCATGTCATTCTCTATTTAATCTGTTGATGAAGACCATGTCTTGAAATTGATAAAATTATGACACATTTGCTTTGGGTGGCCAACTATACCTATTTATCAAAAATGTGATCCTAATGATAGGTAATACACCTCTCTATGATCATGTTTACATCTGTGTTTTCTCTAATATCGAACATAGGTCCATTATAGGTGAAAACCAATCCACTTATTGGTTTTCACATAGTCATAGTATCTATAGAACCTATAAATTGCTTGTTCTTTGCTTTTACCTCTGGAGCCCTATGAGAAATAAGAAGTTATTATTGATCAAGATTTAATGGTGGTGGTATGAACCTATAAGACCTTGTATACCTCAATCAAAAATAGCTCCTTTGGTTCAACCTTGTTTGTTGAGTATTGTTCGGGTCAATTAAATTTCTCCAACCTATCTTCATTCCCATTAGCCTCGAAGATCCTCACTATCATATCTTGACATTGTTGACATCTTGCACACTATAGGATCAAGATTTATGAATTAATACATACCCTTGATTTCTTACCTTTTAATATCCTTTAACATGTTGACTTGATCTTGCACCGTTAGATCATAATGTATAAAGTAGCATTGATTACTGATTTACTTGGACCCACTTTCTTGTTAGTCCCTACACACCGTCAAGTCATTAGTATGAATTAATTTGGTATATTGATCTAGGCTCAAACCCACCTTTTATCAGTGAACATACACCATTGGATTTATGTCTGATTGATCTATATCATTAGATCATGCATAACTTGTAGTTATTTAAAGGGATTTAACCCAAGGACCTTTGGACTAGTTTGACCGCTAGCATGAACCATTAGATTTTATATATTAGAATATGAGCTCATGTGGACCATTATATCTTTCTCAAATTTAAACCTTTCAAGGAATTTTTGAATCTAAATGGTCATCTTGTGAAGCTCAAACTTGACACTTGTGTGAACATTCTATGTTGTATGTCCAACTTTGAACATTTAGATCTTGAGCTAGAAATATCGCACATATATGAAACTTGTAAGTCATGTTCTTGGAATGGATAACTCCATGGAATTATAATATCTTATTTGGTGATGATTTTTGAGTGGACTTATAAAATTCACAATATAGATGGTCTATTCATTTCTCTATGACATCCTAGTGATGGTATGTTTCTTTAAACTTGCATAATCCTTCTTTTTCTCAATATTTAAAAGATTTGATGTTATTTCAAGGATTTTTCAACCTATTTCATGATCTTATATTATTTAGACACCATGAAACCTAATTGGACCCTTCATTTGCAATTGTAGACCTATCCTTTGAAGATCAATTATATCACACTTTAAACTTGCTTAAAGTGTTTCAAAAGATTTTTAAAAGATATATGATCTCCAATTGAGTTATATCTTCTCCTCATGACATTGGTCACTTCTTAAATCAATATCCTACTTGGATTTTGGACTAGGCACATTTTGGTATGTAGAGCAAATTTGGTCAACAGGTATATGGTATATCCAAGAGCTTCTTCCCAATCTACACTATGATGTAATTAATTAATATTATGTCCTATTTTTTTTAATCCTCTAATATTGAAAATAGCTTCTCTTTTAGGATTTTTAATGTGATTATGTTTGTAATAATTCTATTTAATTTATACTATAATAGATAAATACTCTTTTAGAGGATGTTTTCTACATATCATATATGTAGATGATGTCTTTGGTACTTTTACAATTAGTGGTATTTGTTGATACTACATTAATCTAATAATTCCATCACATTTGTATTTTTTATATTTTCTTCTTTAATGTTTCACAATGCTCTATATCATATCCTATGATTATTGGGTAATCACAATATGGTTTTCCTACTTTATGCAAAAGACATCTTGTTGATCAGTTTATAGTAATAGGTAATGTAATAAGTTTTTAATCTAATAACATTAAAAAAATTAGTATGGTTATAACATTATGTTGTATTATTTATGAAAATGGTGAAACTATTTTACCAAATATTTCCACATCACTCACTGAATATGTCCAAAATTCCCTATAAGATCTACTTTTGTAAAAATTTTCACATCATCATCTTTAGGCATACCTAAAATATGTTTGCCTTTTGAATATGAATGATATTTAATGATAAAGTTTTAATAATTATGGTATACCCATGGAATAATTGGTGTGAATAATTTATGATATAAATACTCATATGATGAGTTGAAATATAGGTTACATAGTTGATCATCTGTCATATTAGTTATGTGACACCTTAATTATACCACCCTAGTGTTTTAGCCATTATACTATAATGAAATCCACCATTCACCCTAATTCATAATTATTGATTCTTAATTATCCCTATTCATCCTAATTCACTTTAATTTATCCCTAATTTTATGATACATATTTGGATTCTAATGAATTAGTCATGTGTAGTAGAGGTTTCCACTATGCCTAACTAGATGTAACTCATGTTCATAAGATAATTTTGTAATAATTTAATACAATAAATAATATTAGACTAGTTATTCTTCTTTTCAAAATCACTATGAGGGTTATTTGGGCATCTTCATGGTGATGAGTAAAGAAGTTGCAAGCTCTTGAAATGGAAGGAAAAGCACTAGTTTATGTTGTTAAAAAAAAAATGGTTGGTGTCAAAAGCATATTTTTATTACATATTTGAATTCTCTCTAAAAATAATATAGGTTCAAAAAATACATAATGTGATTTCTAAATTATATGTAAATGTGTTAAAGCCTCCTAAATTTATAGGTCTCTGGCACCCCAGAGTTGATCTTGGGAGCTGATTATTGATCTCTAAAGTGGACTATAGAACTTCAAAACTAGTTGTAGGACTCTAGAGCCACATGAAGTCAAATGGTTTCAAACCTTTTAATTCACTTTGGTTTTTTTAGTTTAGATTCTTGGTAAATTATAAGGTTGAGAGAACATTCATATAGGTTGGGGGAAGGTAGTAAACATAATAAAACATAGTGAGGAGGATGGAAGTTTGATTCACATTACTTATTGAAAATTTGAATCTTTGTTCATGTTATCTCATTTTTGCCTAGATGTTGATGATTGGTTCAATTGTGTGTAAGTTAAGATAAGTGTATGATAAGTACAAATCATCCTTGTGCATAATTTTTTGATAAATTTTCAATGAATATTCCTTATATGAAGGCCATGTCCGATAGTACCTTGTGTAAGTGGAAGTGGAGTGAAATTGTCTCACCCTTGAGGTTTTTCCCACATTAGGTTTCTCTAGGATAGATCTTGTGTTTTTTACATGCTTTTATCATTCATATGTTTCATGTTTGTGTGTATTAGGTTGTAAATATCACTTTAAAAACTTTTAAATCTCATTTTTTACAATTTAAATAACTTAAAATACTCACATAACCAATTATTGTTAAGCTACTAGTTTAGGATCTGTGTTGATGAGACTCAACAAAATCTCTGCCTAGTTTACCAATTAAATTGTTATCTGAATTGGTTAAGTCAATCCTTTGTGTGTGTTTTATTACATTTTAAGTTTATGGTTTTCACTAGAGAAAGTGGTGCTAGTGGTCAAGGTGTCCTGCTTCATTTAGAGTAGATATTTCTAAAGGGAAGTGGTAACATGAGATAAAAAGTATATCTGTGCTGATGAATAAGATGCTCAAACAATAGAAAAGTGATTTCAGAAGATTTAAGGAGTAGATATAATTCCATTTTATATGAGAAATATTGAGTCATTAGATTCTATTATGGGGATTCTTATGGATAACCTTGGTGTTTCCATGAAGACAAAAAAATCAAACATAGAGGACACTCTTGATACCCATGAGAAGAAGGAAAAATGTCCCCATACCAAAAAAACTCCAAATTTATTCAAGGCTAAGGTGAAGATCAAAATAAAACCATATGATGGGGGCATGAATGCAATTATGCTAGACCATTAGTTATCCCAATTTGAGGTATATTTGAGTTTGAATCATATTAGTTTGAGACCTATGTTTATTATCTATAATTTAAGAAGCTTCCTCATGTTACTAAGTGGGTTGATTTTAGGATGACAATCAAGAATTAATTCTATCCTTTTTGTTATGAGTAAGAGAGGTACATTTATTGGCAATATCTTAGGTAAAATCAAGTCCAAAGAGTGCAAGAGTACACCAATGAGTTCCATAAGAACATTGCCCAAATGGGAAAATAGGTAGTGGATTGTGACCTCTTGATGAAGTATGTGGGTGGAATCTATATATCCATTTGAGGAGACCAATTCTCTTGGCAAAGCCTATAAATGTATATGAGGCTTGTTCTTGGGTTCAATACTTGGATATGGACAAGAAAACGGCTCTATCTACCTCTCAAAATAGCTTTAAGAAACAAGGCAACTCTAAGAAAAAGATGAAAGGTAAAGAGAAAGATAATAAAAATGCTACTTCCATAACTAAGAAGGATTATAAAATACATTATGGTGAATTTAATGTTGATAGTAATTTTAAGGATAAATGTTGGAATATCCATATAAAATTACATCTATTCAATAACAACAAGAATAAAAAGGCTATGTCTTCTCTTCAAGGTGCGAATATTTGTTATAGATTTGAGGTAGATGATACTTTGTGGTATGCCTCTATAAATAGATATGTATGTTTATGTAGTATTAGTTCTTAAGAGAGAGTAATTTCTTAGATTTTTCATATTAAAATTTAAATGAATAAAACAAAAGTGTATGCTCTTTTTGATACTTGTTCACAATAAAATTTAATAAGCAAGGATTTGATAGACAGATTGAGGTTTGAGATTTATAATCATCCAAACCCATATTATTTGGGTTGGATAAATAAAGGTGTAAACATCAAGGTCACTAGACAATGCAAAGTTAATTTTAGTATTAATGCAAATTTTATTGATGAAGTTATAGTGGATGTTATGCCTCTTGATGTGTGTGGCAACCCTTACTTGTACATCCAAGATGTAATCTCCATGAAGAGAGCCAAAGAATATATTTTGGTAAAGTATGGAAAGAGATACATCATTTCAACTGAAAAATTTGATTTTAACATATCTTTGGTATGTGCCTCTAAAGCTAATAAGCTTATTAATTATATTGGGAACTTTATTTTTCTTATTTTGAGAAATATTCTAGATAAATAAGTAGTACATAAGAAATATTTTAGTAGGTTTAATAAAAAAGATTAGAAGTGTATGGGGATATAATATATTATGCCACTAATTTAAATCTTACTTGGACCCCTACCAATGGTCGCAGTATCAAATCCTAACTCTCTCTCATCTTACCATACCAAGTATTTGAAAACTTCCCTTTTAGAGTTGCCAAGGAGGTCGATATAGGAGATAAAATGGGTTTCCTCATTTTAAGACCTAAAACCTCCACAAAATCATTTATTTGATCTTGTCATGGACAAATTAGGTCTTGAAGATGCTTGATGATCAATTTCACCTTGAGAATTGTATGATTGGCCTCAAAATAGGCCTTTTGGCACTAAAATTATTAGTATCACTTGAGAAGCCTATTGAAACTGATGGAAAACATATCAATTAGATATTTTCATGCCTAAATAAGTACATAATCTCTTGAAAAGAAACATTTATGTTTATAGGGGTTAGAATCTGGCCTTGAGAGGTCAAATTTTCAACATTTTTGGTGACTCACAAGGGTTAACAAGCCTACTAGTCAAGAGAATACAAAATGTTTTGTAGTGATAACTCAACGTGGATCATGACTATTCTTAGACTGATAAAGAGATTAGTACCTTTGACACCTCTAGGACTACAATAAACTAATAGGACACAATAAAAATAATAAAATAAACACACTTAAAAACTAAGAATCACAACTGACCTAAGGAAAACAATAATAAAGCAACAAAGCAAAAAACTAAACTTGTGCTAACCACTTATTAAAGCAAGACAAAACAAACTAAAGCAAATAACCTAAGATCAAATCCTTTCCTCTAGAATCAATTGGAAAATTATTTGGTCACTATGGCACTATGAGGTATGGTTTCCACATCTTGATTTGAATCCTATTAAGTATTGCTCACTATATGAGAGATCCCACTTGAAAATACGAGCATTAACATGTTCATGGCCTCTTGGGGATGTATATGAGCATTCTTTTTCTACCCCTAGATGCATGGGTTGTACATGTGAGTCTCACGCCCAATCATACTCCTCCTATATCCATCTACTTTGCATCAACAATCTAATTTCTACCTCAGTTATGAGTTGTTGATGATTTGTCATACTCTCATGCAAATATTGTCTTAACAACTCAACTTATGGGCTTTGATTAGTGTCTTCATTTTTCTCATGATATTGAAAATGATTAACTATTATAGTGGTCCTTACAGTATCCTCCTCAAGCTCATTATGGGTTAGAGATGAACTATCAAACCTTGAACAAAAGTCCTCAAAGACTTCCTAAAAGGCCAATTCTTCATGATTAGTTAGAAAGGCATGGTATTCACTACCATCCTTAGCATTTGCTTATGAATCATAATGTTGATCAATCATTTCCCAATTTTATGCAACTTGGTCATCTTCATCTTTTGTGGAGAATAGAATTTCATCAACCCACTCAATCTCTAGCTCATCTTGTATTGGTGTCTCTAGACTTGCATTACCTTCTTTAATATCTAAATCTTTAGTGGTACCTTCATCTTTGATAAAATTTGAATATTATTAAACACATACCTTTTATTTTATGTTTGAAGACTTTATAAGGTTATCACCTTGTATTACAACTACTGCAAGTTGAATATATGTCTCCCTCTCATACTCATCAAGGTTGTTATGACAAAAAGTGGCTACCACATCATCAAGTAGCTCTTGGGAACCATCTTCTTCTTTTTAAATTTGAGTGTCTTCTTATTTTGGCTTACCTTGATTCCAAATAACCTCTTTTATCTATTCTTCTTTTGCATTTTAAAAGACTGATTCACACCTATCACTGCTAAGGGGTGTCCAAATGGTTATTTCCTCTTTTTGTTCACTCAAATCACTCTCATCTTTCATCACTATTGTTTTTTATTCCTCATTTTCCTCATTAAAAAGAGGCTCCTTCTTAAGTATTGGCATGGTGGACCCTTGAAAAATATCAAAAAGGTGAGTCAAATCCAATTGTATTACCATGGATGCTTCTTTATCCTTACTCAGTTATTCATCTTTGATAATCATCACTTCCTATTTTTTATGTATATTGTCCTAAATAGATTTCAATGAGGGAAATTCCATGGAATTTTGAGGAGGGAGGGGTGGGGGATGAATGTTCTATGATTTGTCCTTGACATCAACACCTTAGATTATGTTTGACTTCTCTTTTCTCTCCCTTGACTAGTTCATTTGTTTCCAAGTTGGAAACTTGGGTTTAAGAGCCTCTCATTATGCATTTATTTTAGCCTTAGACATGAATGGAGACACTTCTTATTTATATGGAGTTGATTTTGTAGCTACCACTGACTGATATAGGACTTAGTTTGCAATTTCAGCTTGTTTATCAAGTTGAGCTACAATGTCAAGCACCATCTAAATAGAGATCTCTTCTTATTGATCAAAAGATGAATTCCCTTACATAATCTACTATGAAGCATGTAACTCGGCCTTCTCAAAAAACACTTTTCCCTCATTTTTAACTCTCTCTTGGATAGACCTCCAAGTAGGAAAATTTGGCAAGGCTTGTGAATAATTTTGAGGGCTATGACACAAATTTATTTGAGAATCTTAAGGGGGAAAGGGTAGTTAAATTGAGGAATGATGTGGAATGAAGGATGGAGCATGTTTTTGATTATGGTGAACTTGTTTCTCCCCATATACTATTAAACTATCCTCGATATTTGAAACAAAACCCCCTATATCTAATATGTCACTATTGACCTTTAACAACCTTATCTTATAAAAAATTCCCACTCTTGTGTAGAATACTATAGTAAATTCCTCATGTTTTCAATCTCATGCCTAGGAATTTATTTTCCATAGATTCCCAAGGTGTCAATGCTTACCATATGCTTTTCATAGCCCAATAAGGTCTTTTTGAGGCTTCATATGGATTGTCTTGGAACTTCGTTGGGCTAATCAGGAAAGTCATGAGGTTTTCATGGTTGATTAGGTTGATAAGAAGGATACCAAGGAGGTGAATGAGGTTCACAAGGAGGATGGTAATCTTTGCATTAAAAAGGATCATAGGCCTGATAAGGGCTACCATATTTTTGACAAGGGTGAATGTAAGGCTTATAGGGGTCATAATGAGATGGATAGGGATCATAAGGTTGTTGATAAGGAGGTATATGATAGAATTTTCCCCCATATTCATCCATAATTCACCATAATCCACATGAATATCAATGAACTTATGAACAATAACTTATCATAGCTTTAAGATGGTGACCTTATGAATGCTTGAAGCTACTTGTGAAGACCAAAATGTTGATGTGAAGGCTCTGATGCTTGAATTTATCCCATTAGACATGATAAAACTATTGGGGACCCAAGTTTCACCCTTTAAAGGAGGTTGTTTAAACCTAATTAAAACTTGTAATAACATTGGAATGATTTAAAGGTTGTTGGTAACATTATCACTACACCAGACCTCTAGATTATGGGGCTAGCTCCCCTAGTACATCACTTTAACTCAATTCACTACAACCTATTACTATTGGGTTGAAAATGGGGAAGAATTACATAAAATAAACCTACTCTAAGGGGTGATGATACACCTATATTTTTTATCCACTAACTCAAATTGAATTCCTAACACTAATAGACTAACAAGCAACTAAGCAAACATCTTCATGAGTTCCTATGAAAAAATGTTTCATGTAGAAGCTACACTAGGTAACTAGAGTACAAGGTCATGACAAGAAGATCTATTATGAAACTCTTACTATTCATATCATGCTTCAAACTCCATTTCCAATAGTTATACATACTACATAACCTACATAAGACACCTTCTTGACATCTAGGTGAACAATGACCCATAAGGGAGGGAAATCCATCACATTTGCAAATCTAAACAAGTATAAACAAATTAGATATCATCATGAAAGAGATATAATAGTTTATTTATAAGTATAATAGGTTCATCAAGTATAAAATATGTATATTTTCCTCATACCCAAAAGAGGGATTCCAAATTAAGGTCTTTTAGCCTGAATATATAGAATGGTAATAGAGAGAGAGAGAGAGACAAGAACCCTAAATCTAAGGAAATGTGACATTGATTTAGTCTCATTCAAAATCCAAATGCAAAATCTCATGATTATTCTTTTTCCTCTCCTTGGTAAAATGGCATAGCATTTCATGCTTCATTAGTTTGAAAAGCTTGAATAAGTCTTCCTCTTCCATTGGTGTTGTTTGACCCACATAAGTGCCTAAATCCTTGGGCCAAAGTTCTATATTATTGGTGAATAAGTCACCTCCTTGAAAGTAGGTCTTAAATTAATAAAAAAAGTCTTATTCAACTCCTATACTTTTGAAACTTAATATTCCAGCTTGATAGGCTCTTAGAAGACTTCCTAAAGTAAGTTTGACTCATTCTTGAAGCTTGGTATAGGAAGGAGGAAAGAGTCTTTTTGGAGAATATAGACATTTTCAATCTTTCTCACCTCCTTGAAATACAAATATTAACTTATTATAACCTATAATATGGAATATGAGATGTATTATTAGCTTTTCAAGGCTTATTTGGAACCATTATGCATTGATTTAGTCTTTTCACTCAAATTATTCCTCCTTCACTAGGGCGTATAAGAGAAAAGTTGGTTTTTTATTCCAATATTGAAAATTTATTCATGGATTTTCCTTCAATAAAATTTTAAACATGAAACAAGTCCTTTGGATCCATAAATCACTCAAAAAAACTTGATTTTTTTCACAAACCTTACATTCCTTCATAATTCCTTGTAGCCCTTTTTACAAGAAAAGATCCTTCCCTAGGAGAATCTAGAGATGACTATGGAAAAGTGGGATTATTTTTAGATATCCCTTATCCCTTACATCTTCACACAATATTTGGAGATCCACTTCTAAGTGTAGATATACTTTCTAGCTTATTTTCTTTCCCAAATTAGGCCTAATTATCCCTCCTCGCCATAAAAAGAAAAATATTGCTACTGGGAGATCTCACACATGTGAAACTACCAAAAAAAAACTTTATTCACTTTACCTATTATATCACCATGTTCCATTTCAAATTTGGTTATCTATAACACTGTGGAAGTATGAAAACCAGAAAGTGGCCATTAGCAATATTGCCCTTTTGAAGCATTTTAAAACTAGCCTAAAAGATTTGAATTATTTGGGTACTTATGAGAAAATTTGTATATATTTTTGAGACTTTAAAAGTAAAATAAATATTTAACCACCTATCCCATTAATTGGCATCAACTCATGCTCTCCAAAACCCTATTTTAGGCAAAAATCCTTGAAAATATATAGTTTTTAAAAAATCTATACAAGTCAAGATACATTAAATTTTCATGTGCATGATCATCAAAGAGTATAAAAAACCTTTGTTAGGTTCAATTCCATGTTGTGTTATTTTATTTAATTTTGAGGTCCATCTCTGCAAACTGGGCATTATTAGGGTTTAAGAGAGGTTTAAGACCTGTTTGGGGTCTTAACGATTGTTTATAAATAACAAACCCTCTATTTCTCTCATAATTCCAAAATATTATTTTTATGGGAACCCTATAAAACATATAATAACCATTTATCCCCATTCATCTTGTCAATAAATATATGAGTAACAAAATTTGACCCTTAGGGTGAGAAACAAACAATTTGAGAGGGAAATGAGTTAGTGAGAGTTTTCCTGAGTTGGTTTTGAACTTATATAACATCAATGTAGTATATTAAATTCTCCTTAAAACTTTTAAATATTTTTACAACCTCCTTATTTCATAAAATACATCTACTTCTCATTGATTTTGGCTTAGGGTTTATAGGCCTAAATACCTTGTTAACTCCAACTCACTATTTTCCCACATTTCTAATCTTTGTCTAAGCCTGAGCTCATAGAAGTGATTGCATATTCTCCTCACCATACAATAAAATTAACTAAATACATCTTGGTTCACTTACCTTCCTTCACTCTTCACTCATTCAACCTAGTTTCCTTGAGAAGGTATTAACCCTATAGGCCTAATGGTTGTGTTCACTTATTTTTGACCCCAAAAAATAATTTTATAAGACTTTTATTTATCTCTGAGTGGAGATAATCATATCCTTAATACCTATTATTCACTTGTATTAGAAAAATTATTCCAATTGTCTCCCCCACCACTTTTAAATCAATCCACTAGCCAAACATTTATGTATAGTTGTAGGTAGTAAACTTACTTCTTGATTACAGGTTAAAGGATAAGCTTTATCTAACTAAACCTTTAATCTCTTTGAGATATTAAAAAACTATTGATAAACCCTCTAATATCTTCTTAACTTCATAATTATCTCTTCCTATCCTCACAACCCTAGTACCAACCTTCTTATTATGACATCTATCCAAGTAGGCATATACATTGACTTTCAAGTCTCTTGGCTGTAGGTTCCATTTATGGTGTTTAGTAGATTTATTAAGTATTTTATGATTACTCATATTTTTTCACACATTCATGAACTGAAACATCAAATTCAATTTTAAAACATCACCAAAAACACAACATAGACTGACTTCATAATCAAGTTCTACCTTTAAGTGTTGATCTTCAAGGTCTTAGGCTTTATTTTGATGTTTGCCATTATTTTCATTGAATGTGATGGTATTTTAGGATTAAGTTATCATAATAAAACTTTAAATTAATTTTATTCCATCATATCCTTCTCAAAATATTAGTATATCCCTAACTATATGTCAAGTTGTCTCTAACTTGACTTCTTATCCTCATGCATAGACCATTATAGGAGCATAGTCTTGTAGACTTTGTCTTATTCTACACCCTTCAACTTAAAATATATATGTACTTGTAAATATATCAATTTAAAATATATATGTCACTCTTAAAATCTCTGAAAATTATTATACTTTTTACACCATCAGCTCATATGGATTTTTTAAGGTGTAGCTGTAGATGGTCATTTGCTTGTTGTAAGTGTTTTTTCTAGGGTAAATTCTCAACTTGGTAAGTGAAGGTAAGAAGTTAAGACCCAAAATAGGTCCAATAATACCTTATCATCCCTTAAAAACTCTCACTATGACCCCTTGATCCTACACCCCTACCTCTAACACATATAATGCTCTTCAACTCTTATCCCTTACAACTCCCTACCTCATATTATAATTGACTATAGATGATGATCTAAGTGGTGAGAGAAGTGGCCCCTCATGTAAATTTATTGAATAATATTGAAACACCATTATTATATTGTACCCTTCATGATAACACTCTCATTTATCCATCTACCATTCTTGTTCAACCTCTTTCACATTTCATGTCTATGCCAAGCCAAGGTGGCTATAGGTGTTTCTACTAAACCTTAGAGAAAACATAAAGTGCATACTTGAATGTAAGTTTATGGTGTTTATTGATGAATTTAGGTATAATTTCTACCATTATATACCTATTTACATTTAAAATCATCTCCATGATCAATCAAATCTTATTGAAACATCTTCAAGATATATTATTGTAGGTAGATGTACTAGCCCTGTGTATGGACTAAGTACCATGTGGAGTACCTATGAAGTGAAGACCTTGAATGAGCATAAATACATAATATTTAATATTATTGTTTTAAATTTTCACCCATAGATGCTCTATGGTGTGAAGGATATTTTATGTGTGGTGTTAAGAATGAAAGCCTTGTATAGGGTGCAAGAGTCTAGGGTGTTGGGCATGAAAGTATTATCACTCAGCTATGTACGTAAACATTGGTTATCTTATCACAATGATTGGAACATCCCCAAGGTGTGGGACCCTTACGATCCTTAAGAAGAGCCTCTGTATTAGGCTAGATTCCTTATATTCTAAGCACACCTAGTTTTAGATCAGCACATAGGCCCAAAGAGCAGAAAGGTAAATCTACTACTAGTCTAAACCTAGTATCTTGAGGGAAAAAGGGAAGGGAAAAGGTAAGAGATGTTAAAAATTAAAAGAGTTAATGCACCTAGAAAAAAGTGAGAACTCCTACTACCATAAACATAGTATAAACATTTGAGAATAAGATAATATCACATAGTTTCCACCAAGTCACTCTAAATGCATAAGTGATTCACATAGAGGCATGGGAAGATAAAGCAATACTAAGAGGGATGACAAATGGTCCATAGATAGAATCAATGTAGACTCTAGTATGCATAGGATATGACCTATAAGTGAGTTACAAGTTCGATGTGGAGGTATATGTAATGGAAAATGATGAGAGGGGTGAACATTACTAGTCAAGGAACAATAAACACAAATAACACACAAAACATCAGAAAAACATAAAGAGGTGAACTTAATTCTCATTGATCTACAATATTTAGCTAATACAAGTGCTCATGGAGGGAAAATTTAAACAGTGTAAGGTTGATGGAAAAGTGTCAACCATTTTACAATAGAAAACTAATCTTTTATAATAAACAAGCCTATTTTTATAATAAATGTGCCACTTGGGTGGAATATGTAGCATTTAATTCTCTTGCAGCACCACACTGTTAATTCATGAATTTTGGTAGGTTGATTGGATCTAGAGTTGGTGGTAGGATCCTCTTGGGATACACATGCATAAGGAAATCAAAGATCTTTATGATAGAGTCAGAGGGTGGCATGCATGTACATACTAATATTTAATAGCTTCTTATATATTTAATTGATCTAACCATGCCTTGACTCTACTCAACTACCTACATAGACCTTCTTTATGTTTGGCTACCACTTAGCATATGGCTCTTTATGAGTAGTCTTGGGTGTGGCACTACAGGAGTGACATGTGCCACTTTGATGAGATCTTAGAGGAGTTAAATGGACATTTTAGATGGAAGTAGTGTAGTTGTGACATGTAGAAGGTTGGTGCTTATCCTAGGTGAACCAAGAATTTCATTATGTAGAATGAGCACTAGGCTACCATGTGTCAATGGCAAAAGGAAGTATACACATATGCAATGGAAGGGTACAAATGTAGGATCCTATACATGGGAGAAAAATTGTATGAGATAGGTATGGGTAAGTCTAAATAAAAGTCTGCATGAATACTAAAGGTCTCAAGTGCACTCTTCATGATTTAAAATCACTCTTATGTACCTCTTCTACTTGGCCTTTTAGAACCTAAGGCCTACATTCTTGACCTACGCACCTCTAGATTGAGTGATGGATAATTCCATATAAGGTGAACACCTATACAAGGTATGCATCAAAGCTTCCTAGTTATCATGGATCATCATTTTTTTCTACACAGACTTGCATCCATTTATTTTTGGCTTGAGCATAGGTATGAAATGTATGTGAACATTTTTCTTGAAGTTCCTGGGACCTCATAGGCGCACAAATATTTAGCAGGATCTATATTATCCCTACACTGACTGGGGTGACTTAGAAATTCAACACTTATGGCAACCTCTATAGGTCACTTTCCTATTAAACAAGAATCTAGTTCCCTTAGAAGTGATTCATTGGGCACATAGTCATTCTAAATATAACCTTCTTGGTCTATGCTTGAATGAATTAAATTTAGTTATACCCTCAAAAAAACAAAAGGGAAAAGGACAAGCAATGGAGGTGTGAAATACACTTAGAGGAAAAAAATCTAAACTAAGGCTATACAATATGCATGTAGGTACTTAGGTAAATGTAATGCAAACTAATCTAATATACTATATACAATCTAAAAACATGTGCCTTCATCCTCCTAAGTCAAAACATAAACCTCTTAGGTCCTTTATGTTGTGCACCTTCCTATTGTCAATATATGATGGATGGAGATGTGAAGACATATTTTTGTTATGAATGAGGTGTTTAAGGATGTTTATTTATTTAGACCTTCCTTCGATGAATGTTTCCACCATGTTGCATAGAAGCTTTCCTCCCAGATGGTTGATGTCTTTTGAATGAATCCTTCCCAAATCTCTTGGTGCCTAGTTACATTCTTTGCTCAGACTAGTCCTTATTAAGTGTGAGAGGCTTGTGCTCAGTGTTTGGGAAGATCATGGATCCAATGGGTTACCTTTGCACTTTTCACAACTACTACTTTAAGTATAATATGCCTCTTGGAAACCATTTTATGATATGCCTAGGTGTGTAACGATTGATATCGATCATTTCCATAACTTCTTTTGCATTTTCACATGGTACCTTGGGCTCGACTAGATGACATTTCTCTATCATTTCAAATAAGACTTATGATGACTCATTTGAATCTATGTGTGCACCTTGCCCCCTATGGGTCTCTACCATCTTCATAGTTGTAATCTCTACAGTATGTGCATATTGTATTTCCATGATATGTGATTAAACATGGCCATCAGTTTAAAGATGGTCATGGGTAAATTCTTGAGAGGATGCTATCTTATCTTCTAGGATTGAACATGATTCCTCAAACTCATCCCAAAAAGAGTCTTCCTTATGGGCCTATGATTGCACCTATGGGCTCACCTTGGGGTGATCACAATAACTTTATTTGAGTGTGCACTCCTCTTGAAGGTTGCATTCCTCTTTGAGGCCCCCCTCCATATTAATAAATGGTATTTCATTCACCCAAGAGAGGTAGGGCCCAAGATTTTTAATGTACTCTAGAGTGGCACAAATCATTTTTTCCCAATTAAGGTGCTCTGCTTTTTCTACCACTTCATTCATTAGCTCATCAACCTATTGCACTATCATATTTCATCTATATTCTTGCAATAGGGTTGATTTTTATGGATTGGTGACATAGAGGGGACTACCAATGATGATCTCCTCATCATATTCACTCAAATAATCCTCCTCATATGAATGGTCTGCTCTTGCCTGCCATACAACTGGTCTTCCTCTAAAAAGGGAGATGGTAGGAGGGTAAGAGGCTTCAATTCGCATAGAGGAAGGGGAATTTACAAGGCTATAAATTGTGAAGTTAGGATATGTGGTCCAAGAAGGCTCTCATTAATACCCTTGAGGCTCTTGAGGAAGGTTAGGTTCTTGAGCTGGCACAAGCGTATAATTTTTAAAGCATTTACCTTAAAAATAGAGGATTTACTTGAAGGTGAAAAGGAGTTATCCTTCCTAAAGCTAGGGAATTTGGGTATGAAGCTATATGTCCCATAGGATATCTTGTAGGCACAATGGAAGCCTATTTGAAGCTAATAAAGGAAAGAGTAGAGGTGGTCAACTACAATTCAATTTTTTGCATTTGCACAAGCAATCAGTGTATCTTCTCTTCTTTGGTCATGATCTACCTATCCAAGCATTCCTCTTTAAATCTATTCCACTCCATCATCTCCCACTGTTGAGTGTAAGCTTGATGAGTAATCTCCTCTTATTACCTAACATACCCTTACTCCCTTTTGATATCCCTTAGCTATCTCTAGAAATCAAGATGTATATCATTGAAGATCTTTTGAGGTTGATTAGGAGGGTGGTAATACTGATTGGGAAAAAGGTAGCTTACGTAGGGTTTATTAGAAACATGAGCGTGTTACCATATGGGTTAAAATAGGGAAAGTTACAAGAACTCACATGAACTTGATACCAGAATTGGGAAGGTAGGATAGCATCATTTTCATGGAATGGGGGGTGGAAGGATAAGTATTAATCACTCAGACTACTCAAACTAGTATATTTAGACATTTAGAGTTATCCAGTGCTCTATGGAGTGTCCTTAATAGTTGATAACTAATGGTAACACTAATTTCTTAGCTCTTTATTCAAATTTGGTTCTACCAAGCCAAAATGTTGACCCTTGGATGCTCTACGGAATAGGAGTGCTTTGTGGTGGGGTGCTAGGCATAAATGCCTTGTACAAGGTGTAAAAGGCTAAGATGTTCGGCATAGAAGTATTATCATGTAGCTATGTATGCAAGCATCAATTGTCTCATCATAATGATAGGCTCATCTCAAGGAGTGAAAGGGTCCCATACCTTGGGGATGTTCTCATCATTATGATGAAACAACCAATGCTCACATTCATAGTTGTATGATAATACTTTGGTGCATAATATCTTAGCATCTTTTACCCCACACAAGACCTTCATGCCTATCACCCCACTACAAAGCACTCCTACACCATGGAACATCCATGGGTGCACATCTTAAATGATAATAGTTACCTTTGGAGTTTTTATTTCATCCTTTATTTGATTTTTCACCTATTTTTTCACCTTTATTTCAATCATAACATTCCAAAAGTACTATCTATAGGTGACTATTGTATTCAATGCTGTAGGTGTTGATTTTATAGATTTTCCTCCATAAACTTTTAGTGAAGAGCAAGATCATAAACTCTAAGATGTCATAAATATCCATTTCACATTTATAACCATACTTCATTACTAACTTAGGCTTTAGCTGTCACATACTACTACACATCACTATCTAAGTTAATGAAGGATGGTTGTAGGTGTCTAATTGGATTTGTACAGACTTTTGGGAGTTGGGATGATGTCTTTAAGAGAGGATTATGATCTCTATACCTTAATTGAACCTATAGGGTCTTTCCTTGTCTTATATAAACATCATATTTCCATATAAATACTTGAATGCCATGGAAACAAAAACAACAAATTACCTTTAAAAATCTAAAAATACCTAAATCTTTGCTAATAAGGGGTTTCCAATTGTTGTTTCTTGATCAAAATAAGATCTCCATGATTGATCTCAACAAGACTCCATTGGTGTCTTAAATTAATTGGTGTGAAATCATTTAGAATCATTTAAACCTTATTTTAAAACACTCTCAAACCACTTAAATCTTCTTTTCATTCGAAGTCAAAGTTATGGCTATTGTAGTTAGTGATTTATCCACTACACTCATCTTCACTTAATTTACCTATCAAATTTATAATCTAATAAGCCTCATTTAGTAGTGTTTACTTGAGATTAATAATATGACATTAGATATGTTCTATGAAAATTGAATTGGACTCCAAAATAAGTCACCTATATTATCAAGACCTCTACATTATGGAGCTATTGTAGATGTTTACTGATTCAAAGAACTTATCATTACCTCACCTACCAAGGCCTTAGACACTAATATTGACTAGAATGATCCATCATTTCTTCCAAAATTGATGCATGGGTAAGGAAAAAATTTCAAGATGATGTTCTTTTTTCTTAGACATGTTCATTATTAGTCTACATGAGCTATTGAGTTATAGGCTTGATTAGTACATTTAGGCGTAATAGGCTCTTCTTGGGTATTTTGATCCTTGAGTGTTTTCTACCATCTCAAGACTCATCAAACCAATCAAAACTTACTCTTAAACCTCTCAAAATTATGTCACTATTTAATTCAAGTCACTTCATTCTATGAAACTTGTTAATTGCATCTGTACCTTGTCCAAGAGGCTAACTCATTCAAAATTATCCCAAGGAGACTATGCTTAGACTAAATACCTATGAATATTATCATGGGTAAATTAGTCATGGAAGGACATAATAATTTATTTTAATACCTATTTATATGAATACACTTTCCTAAAAAATTAGGTTCTGCTTTGAATTTGACCAAAAAAATTAATTCACAGGGACAATATAAGAAAAAGGTTTTGTGCTATAAGTACATTCCTATAAGGATTTACCTAATGAAACAAATTATAATAGGTCCTATTTTATCCTAAAATTACTCCCCTAAAATCATTCCTATTCATTAAATTTTGAGCTTGAGAAACAAATGCAAGAATAGACCCCTCTTGGATGAATAGGCCATAGTGACCTACTATCACTATTAACAATTATTCATAAAATATGGGTCACAAATATGAAAAAAAAAAATCCACTTATTTAGATATTAATTTTACCCCTAAAAATTCCTAAATTTTAATCTCCTAACTCTCCCTCCTTTATTTATATCAAGGATTTGAAAACTTCCCTTCTAGAGATGCTAAAGAGGTTGATATACGAGATAAAATGGTTTTCCTCATTTTAAGACCTAAAACCACCTCCAAATAAATTGTTTGAATTTTTAATGGAAAAATAACTCAAATTATGGGATTTTATTATTGTCTTCATTTTGTTTATGAGACTAAAAATGATCAGTTGCTATAGTGTTTCTTACAAGACCCTCCTCAAGCTCCTTATGGGGTAGAGATGGACTATCAAACCTTGAATAAAAATCCTCCAAGATTTCCCAAAAGGCCATTTATTCATGGTTAATTATAAATACATGAGATTCACTAGCATCCTTTCCATTTTATTTTGAAACATCATGTTGATCAATCATCTCCAACTCTGTTGCAACTTGTTCATCTTCATATTTAGTGGAGAATGGCATCTCATCAACCAACTCAAGATCTAGTTCATCTTGTCTTGGTGTCTCTAAACTTGCATTGCCTTCTTCAAGATACAAATCATTAGTGTTACTTTCATTTTTTATGTAATTATAATTTTTTTGAACACATACCTTTTTTTGGATATTTGAATACTTTATAAGGTTATAACCTTGCCTTACAGCTATTGCAAGTTGAATAGATGTCTCACTCTCATACTCATCAAGGTTGTTATGACATAGAGTGGCTACCATATCATCAATCATCTCTTGAGAACCATCCTCTTCTTGTTCAATTGGAGTTTCTTATTCTTTTGGATTACCTTT
Source organism: Torreya grandis (assembly GCA_037957365.1). Classification (NCBI taxonomy): domain Eukaryota; kingdom Viridiplantae; phylum Streptophyta; class Pinopsida; order Cupressales; family Taxaceae; genus Torreya; species Torreya grandis. Next base: position 372,581 of record JARHVA010005407.1, read on the forward strand.
CATCTAAATAACCTCTTGCATCTTATCCTCCTTTGCATTGTGAAAGACTAATTCACACCTATCCTTGGCAAAGGGTCTCCCAATGGTGATTTCCTCATCTTTTTCACTCAAATAAATCTCATCCTCCATCACTACAACTGTTTCTTCCTCATTTTCTTCATAAATAAGAGGTTCCTTCTCAAGTATTGGCATGGTGGGACCTTGAAAAATCTCAAGAAGGTGAATCAAATTCAATGGTTTTATCATGCATGATTCTTTCTCCTTACTCAGTTGTTCATATTTGACAACCATCACTTCATATTTTTGATATATATTATCTTGAATAGATTTCCATGAGGGATATTCCTTGTAATTTTAAGGAGGAAGGGGTGGGGGATGAATGTTATCTGATTTATCCCTAAATTCAACACCTTGGCTTATGTTTGACTACTCTTCTCTCTCCCTTTACTATTGCATTTGTTTCCAAGTTGGAAACTTGGGTCTAGGAGCCTCTTATTTTGAATTTTTTTAGCCTTGGTCATGAATCGAGAAACTTCCCACTGAGATGGGGTTAATTTTACAACTACCACTAAATGATATAGGATTTGGTTTACAAGTTCAACTTGTTTATCAAGTTGAGGCTCAAAATCAAGTACCATCTCATTGGAGATATATTTTTGTTGATTATAATATGAATTCACTTGCATAATCTAATGTGAAACATGTAACTCAGCATTCTCAAAACACACTTATTTCACATTTTTAACTCTTTAATATATAAATCTCCAAGTAATTAAAGTTGGTAAGGCTTGTGAAGATTTTAAGGGTTATGACACACATTTATTTAAGTCTCCTAAGGGGGAAAGGGTATTTAAATTCAAGACTAATGTGGAACTAAGGAGGTAATATGTTGTTGATTATGGTGAACTTATTTCCCCTAATATACTACTAAACTATCCTCAATCTTTGAAATAAAACCCCCTATATCTAACATGTCACTATTGACCCTTGAATGGCCTTGTCTTACGAAAAATGACCACTCTTATTTATCTTGTTGTAGTAAATTCCTCATGTTTTCAATTTCATGCCTAAGAATTTAATTTTCTAGTTTTTTAAAGTGTCAATTCTCACCATGTGCTTTTCATAGCCTAATAAGGTCATGTTAAGGCTAAATATGGATTGCCTTAGAACTTGGTTGAGCTGGTTAGGAATGTCATGAGGTTTGCATGGTTGATTAAGTTGATAAGCAAGCTACTAAGGAGGTGAATGAGGTTGACAAGGAGGTTTTTAATCTTGTTATTGAAAAGGATCATAGGCCTAATAGGGGATATCATATTATTGACAAGGGTGAATGTAGGGCTGATAGGGGTCATAATGAGATGGATAGGGATCATAAGGTTGTTGATAAGGATGTATGTGATAGAATTATTCCCCATATGTAGCCATAATTCATCATAATGCACCTGAATATCAATGAAATTATTAACAATAACTAATCATACCTTTGATATCATGACCTTATGAATGCTTGAAGCTAATTGTGAAGACCAAAATGCTACTTTAAAGGCACCAATGCTTCAATCTATCCGAGTGTGCCAAAACTGTTAGGAACCCAAGTTTCACCATTTTAAGCAGGTTGTTATAACATAATTCAAACTTGGACAGTGGAATGGTCTTAATTTTTTAGGTTACCTTATCACTAGACTATACCAATAGATTATGGGGCTAGCTCCCCTGCTAAATCACTTTAGCTCAATTCACTATGCCCTATTATTGTTTGGGTGAAATGGGGAAAGAAGTACATAAAATAAACCTAATCTAAGGGATGGTGATGTAACTATATTGCTTATCCACTCACTCAACTTGAACTCCTAACAAAACTAGTGGACTAACTAGTAATTAAACAAACATCTTCATGACTTCCTATGCAAAAATGTTGCATGTGGAGGGTATACTAGGTAACTAGAGTAAAAGGTCATGACAAGAAGGTCTAATATGAAACTCTTACCAGTCATATCACCCTTTAAACACCATTACAAACACTTTTAAACACCACATAACTTGCATAAAACACCTTCTTGACATTTAGGTGAACAAAGACTTGCAAGGGAGGGAAATCCATCACATTGGCAAATCTAAACAAGTAAAAACACAATAAATATCATCATGAAAGAGTTGTAATAGTTTATTTCTCAATCTAATAGGTTCAAGTATAAAATAGGTAGATTTTCCTCATACCTAAAAGAAGGATTCCAAATTAAGGTCTTTTAGCCTGAATATATAGAATGGGAATATGGAGAGAGAGAGAGAGAGAGAGAGAGAGAGAGAGAGAGAGAGAGAGAGAGAGAGAGAGAGAGAGAGAGAGAGAGAGAGAGAGAGAGAGAGAGAGAGAGAGAGAGAGATCCCAAAAAATAAGGAAATGTGGCATTGACTTAGTCTTATTATAAATTAAAATGTAGCATATCATGGTTATTTTTTTTCCTCTCCTTGGGAAAATGGTGTATCATTTCATGCTTCATTAGTTTTAAAAACTTGAATAAGTATTTCTCCTTCATTGGTGGTGTTTGACCCACATAGGTGCCTAAATCCTTGGGCTAAAGTTCTATATTCTTGGTGAAGAAGTCACCCCCCTTAAAAGTAGGTTTTCAATGCATAGAACAAGTCATATTTAATTTCTATACTTCTAAAACCTAATATTACAGCTTGATAGGCTCTTAGAAGACATTCAAAGGCAAGTTTGACTCACTCTTGAAGCTTGGCATATGAAAGAGGAAAGTCTTTTTGGAGATTGGAGACCTTTTCAGCCTTTCTCACCTCCTTAAAATAAAATATTAACTTATTATAACCCCTAATATGGTGTATAATATGTATTATTAGCTTGCCAAGGCTTATTTGGAACCATTATTCATTGATTTAGTCTTTTCACTCCTTGAATTGTTCTTCCTTCAGTAGGGCATAAAAGAGAAAAGTTGGGTTCTTCTTCCAAGATTGTAACTTTACTCATAGATGGTATCTAAAAAGTATTTAAGACCTATAAAAAGGACATTTTATCCTTAAATCACTCAAAAATACTTGATTTTGTTCACAAACCTTGCATTCCTTCATAATTTCTTGTAGCCTTTTTTTATAGTTAAAGCTCCTTGTCTGGGAGAATTTGGAGATGACTAAGGAAAAATAGGAGTATTTTTAGTTATCCCCTATCCCCTTACATATTTTCACAAGATTTAGTGATCAGATACTAATTGTAGATATACTTTCTAGCTCATTTTCTCTCCCAAATTAGGCCTAATTAACCCTCCTAGGCCTATAAAGACAAATCTTGCTACTGGGAGCTACCAAACATATGAAACTACCGAAAAACACTTAATTAAATTTAATTATTATATCACCATGATCCATGTCAAATTTGGTGATCTATAACATTATGGAATTATGAAAACCTTGAAATGGCCATTGGTAAGCTTACCCTTTTGAAATATTTTTAGACTAGCCTAAAAGATTTGAATGGTTAGGGCATTTTTGATAAATTTTGTCTATATTTTTGAGCTTTGAAAGGTAAAATAATTATTGAACCACCTCTACCATTTATTGACATCAACTCATGCTCTCCAAATCCCTATTTTAGGCCAAAAACCTTGAAAAAGTATAATTTTCTACAAAGATTATAAGTGAAGATACATCCAAATTACATGTGAAAGATCCTTAGAGAGTCTAAAAAAACATTTGATAGGTTTTAGGGCCAAGTATTTTCATTCTTCATGAATCAAGGTGATCTATAAAATAAAAAATGTGTAGGTCATATGTCCTAAGGAAAACTGTGGATTCTCTTTCCTTGCACCGCAAGGTGATCTTGGAAACCTTCAAAGGTTTGTACCCTTTTTTTTAAGGTTATAGAAACTTTTATTCCATCACCAAGCATTGTACTTTTTATTTTTTATAATGGACTCTAAATATTCAAGGAGGATCTATCATTATTAGATAAGTAGTGACTATTTTAGTGACACCTTAAAGTGAGGTGGTTTCATCCACCAATATGAAGGCCCCAGACAACACCCTTTCTTTATGGATTTGGGCCTCAATATACCACAAGTTATATAGAAGGCTCCCTATTTATATAGTCAAATTTAGCATATGAGACATCTATTTTTAGATGAATGGTGGTGATACAAACACAACATTTCCCAAAATAACCCATAATTTACCTTATGTGTATTATTTTTGGGCCACTATCTAGTTATAATTATAATTTACTAGCATATGTTATTATTGTGTGCATAATTTATTGTATACCCATTGTGAAAAACCTATCCAAATCCTAATTTAAACCAAACCCAATCTATAATAATTGAGTTCAACACAAGGTTTCAAATCCAAATGAATCAAAATCTAAATAATTACAACCATTTTTATCAAGATCCATCCTATTACATTGATAATGTTAGCTAATTCCAAGTAAATCTCCCATCCACTAATCAAAATCCCAATCATGATATTAACCATATCAACTATAAAGGGAAATTAGTTTGGAATTTTAATTCCAAAATTAAATCATAATTGATCAAGTCTAACAGATAATCCAAAAAATAGAAACCCTAAAATCTTTTATCCATCCTTCAACATCAAGACCTTCAACACCTAATCAATCCCACAATAATCAACCCAATCAAAGATCTAAAACCTATCAGGATCTTGAGCCATATAATCCCCAATTTATACTACCCTTATCAAATAAATCCAACAAAAAAAATAAAATACTTCATGTTCTGACCATCAACCACCCCATGCTAATTTGGATCTTGAGCCATGAAAACTACACCTTCCCTAAATTTGGAAAATTTTTAACGTGTAACAAGCTCAAAATAAACAATCCCAAAATCAACCACCACCCAATCAAATATCACACAATTAAAAATCACCCAATCATTATCCTACCAAGTAGACCCCTAAACCACAACAATCAAACCATTAGTAATCTAACACCAATCATACCCTTAAGCCACAAAATATAATTATTTACTACCATCACCATTCTAAGGAATGTCACCTACTCAAGAAATAAGTACATCCATGTCTATAAATCAATAGTTAGGGATATATAAATATCCCTTTACAAATCATTATCAAACTCTTCCAATGATTAATCAAGGTCAACCCATATTTGACCAACATGATGCACTTACAATATTTGATTGACAAATCTTTGAACAACCAATCTTGATGAAACCATATTTTATTAACCCATATTTCACCAACCAATCTTTTCCCAAACCATCTTTAACTAACCCATATTTGATGAACTCATCTTTCACCAAACCATCTTCAAAAAAAATACATTGTACCAACCCATTTTTTACCAACCCATATTTGACCCACGCATCTTCAACCAACCCATCTTTGACCATCCTATATTTGACCAACTATTTTTGACCAAACCATTATTGGATAACATGACATATCTCCAATATTTGACCAACCAACTTTTGATATCCATACCATACCACATGTTGTCCCATATCCCAATCTCCACATACATATCAAGGCCTCCAAAACCAAGCATAAAATAAAATATGTACTTTTAGACATAAAAATCCTAAATGACTTCCATTTGGTTACACTCCCTATCTCTCCTAGAAAACATAAGTAGGAAAATATAACTGATATCCTATCAATCTTTCTCAACACCATTTTTCAAGTATGAACTTCTTGTAAAAAAGATATTAAAAGCTCAAGTAACTCTTTGCTACATAGTGATGGGCTAGCCTCCTATTTTCAAAGCAACAAATATCTTCTAAAAAATAAGATGTGAAAACTCATGAATTATAAATACAAAGGACTTGGACTTCATGGATAATAAATATGAGGGACCTTTCACATGAACGTAAAAAAAGGATATCATGACATTGAATACAAATCCTCGCGTAATCTATATGAGGATGTTAGGGACACTTCCATGATTTTTGGAGAAGTTTCTTCCAACATAGAAATAGGTTCCACTCACTACCTCTATGAGGATCTTGTTATCACCAACCTTTTCAATGATAAATTGTCCCTACCATCTATATTGACCTCCACTATCCTAAACTCAACATCTAGGACCAACAAGATCATCTACCATTAGACCTATTTGAAAATAATGAAGTTATCATAAAAATATTCAGAATCTGGGATGACATCCATCCACAAGATCATGAAAAGGGAATTGAAATCAATGACTACATATCAGTCCATTTTTGGGATCACCAAGAGTTCCTTAGTAAAAAAAATTAAATAATCAACCAAATAAAAAGCTAAAAATCAAATTTATCTAGTGAAAACTCTTTGAGGCATTATCAAACAAAGAAAATCAAAATTAAGAATATAAAATTAATCTATTACTGAAAACCTTTCTAAGGTGTTAAAAGACAAGGAACTTAGTCTTCCTGATATGACATCATAGTTAAAATATGGCTTTAAATCACATGTCAAAGACAAAATTAGAATAGAATAAGGGAATCCCAAAATCATCAAACTTTCAACTAGTCTTAATCCCTCAGAATAGAGAGATTTCATTACCCCCTATCAGAGATGCCATACATCTTCACATGGAGAGAATGTGAAATTATGTGTGATATTTTTGGCCTCTATCCCCATTGATATCTAATCATTTTAAATTACCTTTATGATCAAAACCATCCCTCCAAATCCAATACATAATCAAAAAAATCCTTAGTACATCATTCATCTTGCTTCACCCTCCTAGGTAGAACCCTCTATAATAGAGGCTATGATGGTACCCTATCAAGAATGGAGGAATCCAACTCAAAAATAAATGAAGTTATTGTACACATATCTAAAGTACATACTTGTATGCTAATTTTACAAAGTAGTTGCTTGTGTTTTGTCTTCCTAAGTGCTTCTTAACATAGTGTGTATCTTGTTTGTCCTAGTTGCCTTGTTGTGTGTGTTATCCTTTGATTTTTTATGTGTGTTTAAGCTATTATAAATTATTCATTAGTTTTTTTCAAGGTAATTTCATCCTATATTAAATCAAAATTAAATGATTCATAATGAATTAATCCTATATCAAATAAGATAGAGCACATCTACACTTCTGATTAGGTATACACGTGTTAAGTAGGAGCATGACCAATATGGGGTTCCACTATACCCGATTAGGGGATCCATTTTATCAATTGTCACAACACATCATGATAGGAATGGTTACAAAGCCTAAAATATAACACAATAACACAAAAACTCCAAAATATTCATATGATTTGTTATTCACTTATGCTAATAAATAAGAAAGTAAACTAATCTAGTGTGCACCAAAGCTCATATCACAATGTGAGGGGTTAGATGCAAATAAAAATATGTATAGGGAAATTCATATAAATTAATTATGAGTAATACCCTAATACATAGAATATGAAGATTAATATTATTTGAGCCAACACTTATCCTAATTCTATCTACTAAAAGAGAGGAGAATAAAGTTAGAATATAATTACCTGAATGTGAACCCATCATGATTCAATCTCTCCCTTGGCTAATGGGGCTTCATAAGAGGTTATTTTAATTTGTAAGGATTAAATTTTTAGGCCAAAGCATCCAAGACCTATCCATAAGACTAGATTTTCAAAAATAAGAAACCTAAACTAAGACTCCTCAAATAGAATAGTGGAAGAGCAGATTATGAAGAATCACGAGTGAATAATAACTCTTTATTGCATATCCTTAATAATGAATAAAATAACCTTGTATATATAGGAGTATCTCACCCAAAAATCATGTAGACATGTCAATTGTGTTAGTTCGACTAGGTCAACCTAGTACATTCTTGAGCTAATGCCTAAAATCTATGCTAGGTCAGCTAGAAGACAAATAAGTAAAAAGAGCTAAAGTGACCGAAAAATACACTAGGTTGACTATGTTGACCTAGTGTATTGAATAGGTAAAAAGTGTGTAAAGATAGGAGAAGAAGGATAAAAATATTAAAATACTATAGGAATGTGCAAGGGAGGAAAAATAGCTTAGGGAAATGTTTTAGGAATTGAATGGATTGAGAATAATGTGGCAACAAGGGACAACAATATTGTGGAGCACCAAAGGTCTACCCACCCCTATATTAATGCACCCCTTAAGGAATTCACTCAGAGATATTGAGTCACGATGGGTTCTTTCAAGATGTAAATCATTGGTATTTGATAAACATTAAAAATATTATGTGTATACATATGCCCCACTCAAATCTCATCACGTGTCACTAAGTTATAATAGGGGATGTTGATTTGAGAAAGAACATAAGGACACACACAATGTTGATGCTAAAAAAATTCTAGTATTTTAAAAATCATAAAATAACTAAAATTAAATAACTGAAAAGGAAACTAATCTAAAAATTAAAAAAAATTAAAAGTAAAACTAATACGCACCTTAAATTACCTTTTATCATGGGAAGGTTGTTAGCTGTGTTTTTAGTTTTGATTGTGTATGGAGTAGAGAATGATATTAACAAACCCAAAAATATAAAATTAAGAAGCAAAAACAAACAAATGCAAATAAATCCAAGATAATTGGTGTTATGTGGATGGGACGTACTTAATAATTTGGCAAGCTAGGTGACAAGTGCTATGTTAGACCAAATGACCAAGTAAAATAAGAGTAAATTAGGTAATCGAAAAGCCAAGGCTAATAAAGACCAAAAAACTCAAACAAGTAAACTAAAAGTAAGAAAAGGAAAACTCACCAATTCAAACTAAGGATACATGTTTAAAAAAAGGAATGTTAAAAAAAATAGAATGGGAAAACAACATTGATGAGTGAGCAGTAACAATCCACATCTCACTCAATAATGGAAAAATGGGATGCATAAAAAGGAAAACAACATTGTTGAGTGAGCCGTAAATAACCACATCTCACTTAATAATGGAAAAAGGGTGAAAACACAAGTGTTCGCAACAATAGAAAAACAAAATCATGATAAATGGAAAATGAAGGTAAAGTAAATCTAATAAATGTAAAATGATGTAAATAAAATGATCCAAAGTTTCTCAAAACATGTTTTACATCTAAAGATAGATAAAATTGAAACAGAGTAATGCTAGCACGTTTTTAAGAAATGAAGAACAAGGAACTTAAAGAAGAAGGAAAACATATTTGGAATCACAATTTGGATATCAAGGGGGGGAAATGAAATGGGTAAAAGGGAGAATGAAGGAAAAATCAAGGTAGAGAAACTCTTTATCAAAGTCAAGATGCTCAAATTAGGTCTGTCAAAATAAGAGGACTGTCGAACTTAGGAACTCTAAAGAAATTCTCTTAGCTATACAAGTATTAGGTCAACAAATGGAGTATATAGATCATCCCATGAAGGCTATATGCATGAAAATTAAAATGGACCTACCTCCCCATGACATGTTCCCCATTGTTCAAAACCCCTTACAAAGCCATCGATCTACTATGAAGATTGGGTACTTGCATGAGAAAGTAGGTAGCACCATAGATTTTTTTGAATTCCCCTATTCTAACCTAATGGATTACCACACCCTAAAGGACTTCAGCTCTATGTAAAGGTGACTATGGAGTTTTAGCTTTGATTGGAAATAAGAGATATGCTTGTAATCACGTCTTTTGGTGTGATTTGACTTTTGATATTTGTATGTTGTCTTTTAGATGTCATTGCCTTTTGTTTTAAATGATTTGGATTTTAAATTTCTTAATGTATTTTTCTATTCCTCCTCCATCTAGATTTGGAAAGCCAAACATGGGTTCTAAAGATGACTTTCATTTGAAAACTTGGGACAAGGTTGCTAAGAGAGAGAAACTTGAAAGAGCATGGGGTCTAAGAGTCTCATAAATCTAGGTGAAATAAAAGTGTTATCTTGACTTTGACCTTGTTTTATCTAATGTGGAGATGGAAAAAAAGGGGAAATCAAGAAGGATGACACATGGAATAATTTAAAAAGCTTCAAATTAAAAAAATGTGACAATGGGAAAAAAGAGGGATAAAATGACAACAAAGGTGTGATTCATTATCATAAGAGAGAGGGAAATGGAGGAAAACATGCTAACATAGATTTTTTGTAAATTATATCTAGTAATAGAGGTAAAAATTAAAGTTTAAAAACAAGGATCAAGAATATGAAAAGAATGGTAATTTTATGAGGAGGGTCGGGTCCTATCTACAGTCTTACAAAGAAACTCATACAAGAAAGACCCATGAGGGTACTAATAAACAAGAAAAAATAAAAAGTGAGGGAGCCTTTGTACAAATCACCTCAGAAAAGAAAAACGCAAGGGATGCAAAAATAAAATTAGCAAATAGAAAGAAGGGAAAAGAAAATAAGATGATATATGGTGGTTTTGTGAAGGATGTTGGGTTTTATCCGTGGTCTTATGAAGCAACTCACAAAATAAAAACCCAAGGGGCACTAAATAAAAATTAGCAAACAAAAAGAAGAAAGAAAAAAATATATAATGAGGACTATGGTACATCAAGAAACCAAAAGACCAAAAGGGAGGACTAAAGTTTGTGAACAAGAGGGAACTACTTCAGAGGGAGAGATTCATGCTTAAGTAACTGACAAAAAGTATTAGATAGATACAAATATAAATCATGATATGAAGTAAATGATTAGGCAAAGTATTTTTTTAGGAATTGAGAATTGATGGGTTGTTTGAAAACATGGCCTTCATTAGTTTGAAGGTAGTAGGCACTTAGACCAAGAATATCTTTAACTAAGTATGGGACCCATCATTTTTTGGCATACTTGACTTCTTTTTCATGAGTGTAGTCTAATTTAAGGATTATATCACTAACATTAAATGTACAAATTTTAACACATTTGTTATGTTATCGGGCAATATGAGATTTATATTGAAAACTATGTTGAAAGGCAAAGAGGTGATATTCATCAAGTAGATCAAGAGCATGAAGGTGAGACTCACATAATTCCTCATTGGAATGATGCCATGAACAGATAGGTAAAGAGAAAGAAAATCAACTTCAAGAAGAACTGACTCAGAACCATAGACTAGAGAAAATGGAGTTACCCTAGTGGCAGTATGAATGCTAGTTTGATAGGCACAAAGTGTGGGATAAAGATGAATATGCCAATCCCTATAGATTTCATAAATTTTATTTTAAAGGATTTTATTGAGAATATTGTTAGTGACCTTAGCTTGACCATTTCACTATGGATGATAAGGAGTGGAAAATTTGTGATTAATCTTAAATTTGGTGCAAAGTCATTTAACATGTTTATTTTTAAAATTACCACCATTGTTAGAAATGATGATATGAGGAACACCAAAACAAAAAATTATGTGGTTCAAAATGAATCTATATATGGTAGGATCAAGAATATTGACAAGGGTCATGGCTTTTACCCCCTTGGTAAAGTATTTGGTAGCAGTGATAATAATGACATGTCCATCTTAGGAATGAGGAAGTTTACCAATGAGATAGAATCCCCATGTGGAAAATGGCTAAATATATTTAATGGTTTGAAGTTTAGTTGGTGGTAAATGAATGAGATCATTATGAAGTTGACAAGGATTATAATTTTTAGAATATTTAATAGCATCCTTTTCTAGAGTAGGCCAATAATAACCCATAAATAATAATTTTCAAGCTATAGCGTGTCTATTACAATGACCAACACAAATGCCCCCATGTGCTTATTCAAGTAGAGGAGGGACCTCATCTTGCATGACATAATGAAGTAAGGTACCTTTAGCATTATGATAATAAAGGATGTTATGTCTCAATACATACTTAAAATCCTATTTTTAGAGACGTGTCTTTTCATGAGAATCCAAGTTAGGAGGATAATTTTGATTTTCAAAGAATTGGATGAGATATTGATACCATGAGCATTATCGAATGGTGACAGATTTGATGTGGTAAACAAGTGAATCAAGAGGGTGAGTAGATGATGTGGATTTTATTATTTATATGATAAAATAAGGACTATAAAGAACTTGATGTGGATGAAAAAAAGATGTTGAAGAGGCAAGAGAATCAAAAATGGAATTTTTATCTCTAGGGATAGGCTCAATTGTAAAAAAATCCTTGGTAATATTGATTTTAATTTGATGATAGGTGATAAGGTTTTCACTTTTACATTGATAGGTACCACTAACTTGATGGTAAATGAGTTGATAATCACCTAAAATATGAAGGTATTATATGTCTAAATAAAGATCAACTCTCTTACCTAAGATAAGAGCTTCATACTCAACCATGTTGTTGGTGACATCGAATCTAACATGGAAATCTAAAGGAATGATCTTGTCAAGAGGACTAGTGAGAATGTAACCTGCCCCACTTCCTTGAAGGCAATTGGCACCATGAAAATGGAGGGTCCAAGTATCCTCATGCAAGTCAACATTAATTTTAGGAAGCTCCTCAATAACTACCTTTGATTTAGTAGTACCTGTTGACCATTTTTTACCCAACAGGACAAAAATTGGTCCCCTTCTGTCCCTGCTATTCTAGGCCATTTCAGTTTTTGATTTTGCACAAGTCTAAGAATTTCTATGGACTCTGCAGGTCTAAATCTATGGACTCTATAGGTCTAAATCTACGGACTCTGTAGGTTAGTCTTTTGGCACATGAAGAATCAGTTTCAAAAAGTGCTTGGTTTTACAAGGCTTCTTCAGGCTCTTGTCTTAGGAAAAATCATGAGGAAGGTTAGCATCTTTGAACCATTGACTTGGTTCAAAGCCTTAAGTTCATCAGCCTTGGTTCAATTCAGTTGGTTCAATGCTTCAGCCTTGGTTAATCAAATGGTTCAAACACAAAGTTCATCACTTGGTTCAATTGGCAGGTTCATTCGATGGTTTAATGAGCTCATTTTGAAGGGTTCGACATGTAGTGTTGAACCGTTGAACGGGTTCAACGGATTGGTTCAACATTTGGTTCAAGCGGGAAGGTTCAAAGGCTTGGTTCAATAAAGGCTTGATGCGTAGTGTTGAACCATTGAACCTTTCAACCATTTTTGGTTCAATGGCTTGGTTCAAGGGAGCACCCTACAGCCAAAGGGCAGTGCCCTTGCGGAGGGCAAGGAGCTTTTCAAAGGTAGCCGAAGGGTAAGTTTTCAAAATTTTGTTTGAGGCCAAATTCTTTTGGACCTTTTGTCTAAAGGAATTCCTTCTGACACAAGGCCTGAAGGAATTCAGGGAAGGCTGCAACCAAAGGACCTGAAGGAATGGTGGGCAACCGGGAAAATTGTCTTCAACAAAGCCCAAAGCACAAAAGCCACATAAAGGGGCCGAAAGAAAATCTCGACCAAGGAGAACAAAAGACCCGCAAGAAAAAAGCGCGCAAGAAAGACCCAATGGAACTTTCCAAGGATGGTGACGTCCTGAAAGCTATCAATTTTAAGGAGGTAGATTAGCCATTGTTTAAAGTGATGACAGGTGCACGGGCATCATTTTTAAGGCAGTGAATTAGCCATTTGTTTTTTGAACTACCTGAGCACCAACCATGGAAAGAGCCCAAGGAATGTAGTGACCCACCAAAAGATCACCCCTGAGGGCTAAAAAAGCATAAGGAGACAAAGCAAGAAGAAGACAAGGCACAAAAAGAGACAAAGCAGGAGGTGAGTTATTTCCAGATGAGCGGTGCAACCTATTTTCTCCAGCTGGCATTTATAAGGGGACAAAGAGAAGTTTGGTTGTAGAAAAGAGGCATGGCCATATTTTTTACATTAAGATGGAATGCCAAAGTCAAAGCAGAAGCTGACAATCAGATGGCTTCCTCTTCCCAAGGTTCAGAATGCACATGGATAGATTGTAGAAAAGAGTGCCAAAATCTTTCCCAAGAAGTGCCAAGTTCTCTTCCTCTTTCTATATATTGTAAAAATTCTCATTTTAGAAGGGTCCAATTCTCTCAGCCTTAAGGCAAAACTCTACCCAAAATCTCTCGAGCTTGTAAGGCAGAGTTCTGCCAGTTTTTACCTTGAATCAAAACTTAGCTTGTTTACCTCTATCTGGACTTGCATTTTAAAGTATGTCTATTTTCTTCTTTTGTGTTAATTCATTGTCTTTCATGCTTTCACAGATTGATCACAGCATGTCCAGTGCATTGTGAAGTCTCATTTCTATAGGTCTGCCAGAAGTGTCTATAGAAATAATATAGGTGCCTACGAATAGGCTGTCAAAGTGTGTCCTAGAACACCTTTGCTAGTTCCTTCCTCCCTGTACTTCCACGAACCCCTAGCTGACTGTTGCAGAAGAACTTCCCACTTCATATGAAGTTTATGGGTGCTTCTTTTTGGTGAAAAGTGTATATTCGGGCTAGGTGGGTCACATTTTTTAGTGTATCACCTTTTAATTTTTAAGCTTAGGTTCTATTTTTAACATCTCTCTCTCCCTTTTCATCCCCCCCCTTTTTTCATTTTATTTGTTAACAGTAGGAGAAACAAGGGCCTAAAGGATACATCAGAGGGAGCTAGCCCTTATCTAGAGACTCTCTCCTCTAGCTTCGTTGGTCCCATAAGTGAGAGGGGAGTTTCCATTATTGCATGTGGAAAGGTAGGAGCTTGGCCTCCTGCCCCAGTGCAATCCATTGCGTCAACAGTTTTTGGCATGCTTGGTGGGACCAACTAGGACAGGTTTTGTCCAAAGAGTTGAAATTTTTTTGGTGTGTTCTTCAACCAACTAGCCTTTGGAGGATTTTGCATCAACACCAATGGTGACTCTGAGTTGAATCAGCTAGTTAAGCAGTCCAGGTGCCATCAGAAATCACTTTTTGTATGTATAATTCCTTTACACAAGATCATGGACCTTGTTTTCCTTTATGTGACTATGATCAGGCTTCAATTTTTTATGGAATCCCCCAAGCAGCTCTCCTAGTTGCCCTTCAACGATAAGGAAGGTGGCATTAGAGTTTGAGAAGTAGGTAATGGAAATAGACAAACTAGATGAGTAGTATGGTTATCGGCAGGAGTTGATGTACAAAGAGGCATGTTTGTTTAGGTAAACTCAGGCCTTACAATCTTTGGAGGAGGAGGTAGCAAAATGGAGGAATCCATTCATTCAAAGTAGTTAGCCTTACATGCCCCCTCCTATCCTAAAGAAAGCCCGCTCTTGTACACTAAATCCTTTCTATCATATGGCACTTGCTCACTCCAACCCATCTGATGCATCTGCTCTCAATCTCGTGCGCCTAGATTTCCAACATCAAAAGGCATCAGAGTAACCCCCCATGGAGATCAATCTTCTCAATTCCTTGTATTATGAATCTTCCATTGGGGGGAATACCATGAACCAGCACATCCCCCTTCTAGAGACTCTTTCGGTGCATCAACAGTCTCATCCTAGCATTCCTTAACCTCCCCAAGTCCTTCAACATGATGTGTAGATTCCAAGTTGGAGGAAGGAATGCCAGGAACCAGCATAGAGCCTTGAAGAGGATGATGTTGGTGACCTCTAAGAAAGACTCTTTTAGGATAATCTAGCCAAGCAAATTGAAGTTTTAGAGGCTAGGATGAGACTGCTTCGTGAAAGAGAGATAGAACTTCCAGACCTTGTGGAGGAGCACGAGGACCTTGGAGAAAACAAAGTTGTTGCCTATTTACAGGAGACAAATTCCAATTTCAAGATCTTGAACTGGGGAAAAATAGTAGAATCATGGGGCAAGAAGGAGGAAAAGAAAGGGTTTTCTCAAAACCTTGAAGAAGATGAGGTTGCCCCTACTCATGATGATGTTGATGACCTCCAGGAAAGGTTCTTCTAAGAGGATATGGCCAAGATAATTGTAGAGTTGGAATCCAGAGAGAGATTCCTCTGCTAACATGTGATGGATAGTTCAAACCTAATGGCACATTATATGTCTAAACACACTCCATCTACACACTTCCAAGAGAGTTATCAGGCCACACCTGATATAGATGAAGTGTTGACCAAGTGGAAGGAGGAGAATCATTTGATTCTAGCTCAAGGACTGCCTCCTCTTCCACATGGTTTTTCCACTTCACCCCTTCTCAAGGAGGAACCTGTTCTATAGGAGATGAGTGAGGAGAAAAAGACCCAATATACAATTTCCCAAGAGGCTATCATGAGTGACAATGAATAAATCATCATTAATGCTCCTTGTGAAGACTTCATCAGCAATGGAGAAGACGCAGGTCACGCATACATGCAGATGTTCTAGCAATATGAATAGGAACATAAGCATGGTAAGCTCCCTCTTCCTTTATTTGATGAACTTCCCTATTGCTTTGATGAGGATGATGACTATGCTGAGGAGCCTGAGTTTGAGGATGATCAGGAGGATATCTTTGGACATCTAGAGATCCTGATCTTTGAGGAGGAAAAGGAGAGGCTGGTCTTCCTTGAGGAAAGCCTTGAAGAAGAAAGTTTTAAATAGAGAGGTGATGTTCTATGGGATGAGCAATCTATTTTTGATTCCATTTCAGACATCACCACAGTCACCCTTCTTCAAAATGGCTAAGAGGAAGCAGAGGATGAGTCTGACAGAGTCTCCAATGAAGCAGAAGGAAATGAGTTGGACCATGATGCACTGCAAGGGAGCTATACATATCAAGGGGCTTATGGTGATGAGCCAGTAGCCATTGATTTCTTGATGAGATACACCAGCTTGAAGAACCAATAGGAGGCAAGCTTCCAAGAACAGAAATAGTACATATACATTGAAAGCATGTTTGAATCGGATCCACTCGGATACAAGCCAATCTAGGTGACAGGAAAGAGGAGCAGGTCACCAACTCTCCATTTCATTTAGCCACTTGTCTGGCACCATAAGTCTTCTTGATAGGAAGGGGACTTAAGAAGTTTTCCTTTCGATCCAGGAGGGAAGCAGAGGTACCTAGTTAGTTGTATATAGTATTTTTCTTTCAGTTTATTTTCTTGCTTTCCCTAAGTGTAGTTTGCACAAGTAGTGTTTTTAGTCTTCTGTGTGCTTTCCCTTGTGTCTGGGGTAAAAAGCTTGATGTTTGAATTCTTGGATCTTTTGGGTTGCTTCTAACCTTTCTTCAAAGCTACATTCTGACTCCGTGCCCAATGGACTACAAGGCAACTGGTATTTAAGCATAGCAGACATGCTTCCCCTGGGAGTCACCAATTTGTTGACCATTTTTTGCTCAATAGGCCAAAAATCGGTCCCCTTCTATCCCTATTGTTCTAGGCCATTTCATTTTTTGATTTTACACAAGTCCAAGAATTTCTATGGACTTTGCAGGTCTAAATCTATGGACTCTGCAGGTCTAAATCTACGGACTCTGCAGGTCTAAATCTACGGACTCTGTAGGTGGAAAATCTATGGACTCTGCAGAGCTTGGATTTCTATGGACTCAACAATGAGGTCTCTACAGACTTTGCAGGTTAGTATTTTGGCACATGAAGAATTAGTTTCAGAAAGTGTTGGTTTTTACAAGGCTTCTTTAGGCTCTTATCTGAGGAAAAATCATGAAGAAGGTTAACATCTTTGAACCATTAAACCATTGCCTTGGTTCAATCAGCCTTGGTTCAAAGCCTTAAGTTCATCGGCCTTAGTTCAATTTATTTGGTTCAATGCTTCACCATTGGTTCATCAAATGGTTCAAACACAAATTTCATCGCTTGGTTCAATCGGTGGGTTTAGTCAATGGTTCAACGAGCTCGATTCGAAGGGCTCGGCGCATAGTGTTGAACCATTGAACTGGTTTAATGGATTGGTTCAATGTTTGGTTCAAGTGGGAAGGTTAAAAGGCTTGGTTTAACAAAGTTTTGGCGTGCAGTGTTGAACCATTGAATTGTTGAACCATTGAACCATTTTTGGTTCATTAGGTCGGTTCAACAGCTTGGTTCAAGGGAATGCCCTAAAGCCAAAGGGTAGTGCCCTTGCAGAGGGCAAGGAGCTTTTCAAAGGCAGCTGAAGGGTAAGTTTTTAGAATTTTGTTTGAGGATAAATTCTTTTGCACCTTTTGTCCAAAGGAAATCCTTTGGACAAAAGGCCCGAAGGAATTCAGGGAAGGCTGTACCCAAAGGACCTGAAGGAATGGCGGACAACCAGGAAAATTATCTGCAAAAAATCCTGTAGCACAAAAGCCACAGAAAGGGGATGAAAGAAAAGCCTGACCAAGGAGGAAAAAAGTTGCACGAGGAAAAATCCCACAAAAAAGACCCGATAGAACTTGCCAAGGACGATGACGTCCCAAAAGCCATCAATTTTAAGGTGGTAGATTAGCCATTGTTTAAAGCGATGATGGGTGCACGGGCATCAATTTTAAGGCAGTGAAGTAGCCATTTGTTTTTTGAACTGCCTGAGCACCAACCATGGAAAAAGCCCAAGGAATGTAGTGACCCACTAGAAGATTGCCCCTGAGGGCTAAAAAAGTAGAAGGAGACAAAGCAGGAAGAAGACAAGGTGCAAAAAGAGACAAAGTAGGAGGCGAGTCGTTGCTAGATGAGCAGCGTGACCTATTTTCTCTAGCTGGCATTTATGAGGGGACAAAGAGTAGTCTGGTTATAGAAAAGAGGCACGGCCATATTTTTTACATAAGGTGGAACACCAAAGTCAAAGCAAGAGCCGACAATCAAACAGCTTCCTCTTCCCAAGGTTCAGAACGCACATGGCCAGATTACAAAAAAGAGCACCAAAATCTTTCCCAAGAAGTGCCAAGTTCTCTTCCTCTTTCTATATATTGTAAAAATTCTCATATAAGAAGGATCCAATTCTCTCAGCCTTAAGGAAAAACTCTACCCAAAATCTCTCGAGCTTGTAAGGCAGAGTTATACCAGTTTTTACCTTGAATAAGAACTTAGCATTTTTACCTCTATCTGGACTTGCATTTTAAATTATATGTTTGTTTTCTTCTTTTGTGTTAAGTCATTGTATTTCATGCTTTCACAGATCGATCATAGCATGTCCAGTGCATTGTGAATTCTCCTTTTTGTAGGTCTGCCAGAAGTGTCTATAGAAAGAATATAGGTGCTTGTGAATAGGCTGTCAAAGTGTGTCCCAGAACACCTTTGCTAGTTCCTTCCTCCCTGTACTTCCACAGACCCCTAGCTAACTATTACAGAAGAAATTCCCACTTTAGATGAAGTGTATGGGCTCTTCATTTTGGTGAAAAGTGTATATTCAGGATGGGTGGGTCACATTTTCTAGTGTATCACCTTTTACTTTTTAAGCTTAGGTTCTATTTTCAGCATCTCTCTCTCCCTTTTCATCCTCCCCCTTTTTTCATTTTATTTGTTAGCAGTAGGAGAAACCAGGGCCTAAAGGATAAATTAGAGGGAGCTAGCCCTTATCTAGAGACTCTCCCCTCCAGCTTCACCAGTCCCACAAGTGAGAGCGGAGTTTCCATTGTTGTGTGTTGAAAGGTAGGAGCTCGGCCTCTTGCCCCGGGTGCAATCCACTGCATCAATAGTTTTTGGCATGCCCAGTGGGACTAACTAGGACAAGTTTTGTCCAAAGAGTTGAAGAATTTTTAGTGTGTTCTTCAACCAACCAGCCTTTGGAGGATTTTGCATCAATACCAATGGAAACTCTAAGTTGAATCAACTAGTTAAGCAGTCCAGGTGCCATCAAAAATCACTTTTTTTATGTATAATTCCTTTGCACAAGATCATGGACCTTGTTTTCCTTCATGTGACTATGATCAGGCTCCAATTTTTTATGGAATCCTCCAAGGCAGCTCTCCTAGTTGCCCTTCAACGATAAGGGAGTTGGTGCTAGAGTTTGAGAAGCAAGTAATAGAAATAGACAAAGTGGATGAGTAGTATGGTTATCAACAGGAGCTGATGTACAAAGATTAATGTTTGTTCAAGCAAGCTCAGGCCTTGCAATCCATGGAGGAGGAGGTAGCAAAATGGAGGAATCCATTTATTCAAAGTAGTCAGCTTTGTATGCCCCCTCCTATCCTAAAGAAATCCCCCTCTTGTACACCAAATCCTTTCTATCAGATGGCACTTGCTCACTTCAGCCCATCTGATGCATATGCTCTCAATCCTATGTGCCTAGCTTTCCAACATCAAAGGGCATCAGAGCAACCCCCCATGGAGATCAATCTTCTCAATTCCTTGTATTGTGAATCTTCCATTGGGGGGATACCACGAGCTAGCACATCCCCCTTCTAGAGACTCTTTCGGTGCATCAACAGTCTCTTCATAGCATTCCTCAGCCTCCCCAAGTCCTTCAACATGATGTGCAGATTCCAAGTTGGAGGAAGGAATGCTAGGAACCAGCCCAGACCCTTGAAGAGGATGATGCTAGTGACCTCCAAGAAAGACTCTTTTAGGATAATCTAGCTAAGCAAATTGATGTTTTAGAGGCTAGGATGAGTCTGCTTTGTGAAAGAGAGATAGAACTTCCAGACCTTATGGAGGAACCCCAAGACCTTGGAGAAAAAAAAGTTGCTACCTGTTCACAAGAGTAAAATTCCAATTCTGAGATTCTGAACTGGGGAAAAATAGTAGAATCATGGGGCAGGAAGGAGGAGAAGAAAGGGTTTTCTCAAAACCTTGAAGAAGATGAGGTTGCCCCTGCTCATGATGATGTTGATGACCTCTAGGAAAGGTTCTTCCAAGAGGATATGGCCAAGAGAATTGCAGAGTTGGAATCCAGAGAGAGATTCCTCAGCCAACACGTGATGGATGGTTCAGACCCAATGGCAAATTCTATGTCTGAACACACCCCATCTACACACTTCCAAGAGAGCTATCAGGCCACACCTGATATAGATGAAGTGTTGACCAAGTGGAAAGAGGAGAATCATTTGATTCTAGCTCAAGGACTACCTCCTCTTTGACATGGTTTTTCCAATTCACCGCTTCTCAAGGAAGACCCTGTTCTGTAGGAGATGAGTGAGGAGAAAAAGACCCAATCTGAAGTTTCCCAAGAGGCTATCATGAGTGACAACGAAGAAGAAATCATCATTGATGCTCCTTGCGAAGACTTCATCAGCAATGGAGAAGATGCAAGTCACATATACATGCAGATGTTCTAGCAATACGAAGAGGAACATAAGCATGGTGAGCTCCCTCTTCCTTTGTTTGATGAACTTCCCTATTGCTTCGATGAGGAGGATGACTATGCTAAGGAGTCTGAGTTGGAGGAGGATCAGGAGGATATCTTTGAACATCCAAAGATCTTGATCTTTGAGGAGGAAAAGGAGAGGCTGGTCTTCCTTGAGGAAAGCCTTGAAGAAGAAAGTTTTGAATAGAGAGGTGATGTTCTATGGGATGAGCAATCAGTTTGTGATTCCATTTCAGACATCACCATAGTCACCCTTCTTCAAAAAGGCCAAGAGGAAGCAGAGGATGAGTCTGATGGAGTCTTCAATGAAGGAGAAGGAAATGGGTCAGACCATGATGCACTATAAGGGAGCTATACATATCAAGGGGCTTACGGTGATGAGCCAGTAGCCATTGATTTCTTTATGAGATACACTAGCCTAAAGAACCAATAGGAGGCAAGCTTCCAAGAATAAAAAAAGTACGTATACATTGGAAGCATGTTTGAATCTAATCCACTTAGATACAAGCCAATCTAGGTGACAGGAAAGAGGAGTAGGACACCAACTCTCCATTTCATTTAGCCACTTGTCTGGCACCATAAGTATTCTTGCTAGGAAGGGGACTTAAGAAATTTTCCTTTCAATCCAGGAGGGAAGCAGAGATACCTAGTTAGCTGTATATAGTATTTTGCTTTCAGTTTCTTTTCCTGTTTTCCCTAAGTGCAGTTTATACAAGTAGTGTTTTCAGTCTTGTGTGTGCTTTCCCTTGTGTCTGGGGTAAAAAAGCTTCATGTTTGAATTCTTGGATCTTTCAGGCTATTTCTAACCTTTCTTCAAAGCTGCATTCTAACTTTGTGCCCAATGGACTATAAGGCAACTGGTCTTTAAGCATAGCAGGCATGCTTCCCCTGGGAGTCACCAATTTGTTGACCATTTTTTCCCAACAAGCCAAAATTTGGTCCCCTTCTATCCCTGCTATTCTAGGCCATTTCATTTTTTGATTTTGTACAAGTCCAGGAATTTCTATGGACTCTACAGGTCTAAATCTACAGACTCTGCAAGTCTAAATCTACATACTCTATAGGTCTAAATCTATGGACTTTGCAGGGGGAAAATCTATGGAATCTGTAGAGCTTGGATTTTTGCAGAATTAGTAATGAGGTCTCTACAGACTCTAAAGGTTAGTCTTTTGGCACATGAAGAATCAATTTCATAAAGTGCTAGGTTTTACAAGGCTTCTTCGGGGTCTTATCTGAGGAAAAATCATGAGGAAGGTTAGCATCTTTGAACCATTGAACCATTGCCTTGGTTCAATCAGCCTTGGTTCAAAGCCTTAAGTTCATCAGCCTTGGTTCAATTTAGTTGGTTCAATGCTTCAGCCTTGGTTCATCAAATGGTTCAAACACAAAATTCATCACTTGGTTCAATCAGTGGGTTCAGTCGACGGTTCAATGAGCTCAGTTTGCAGTGTTGAACCGTTGAACTGGTTCAATGGATTGGTTCAACATTTGGTTCAAGTGGGAAGATTCAAAGGCTTGGTCCAATAAAGGCTCGTTGCACAGTGTTGAACCATTGAACCGTTGAACCATTTTTGGTTCAATGGGTCGGTTCAATGGCTTGGTTCAAGGGAGCGCCCTAAAGCCAAAGGTTAGTGCCCTTGCGAAGGGCAAGGAGCTTTTCAAAGGCAGTCAAAGGGTAAGTTTTCAAAATTTTGTTTGAGGTTGAATTCTTTCAAACCTTTTGTCTGAAGGAATTCCTTCAAACAAAAGGCCCAAAGGAATTTAGGGAAGGCTGCAGCCAAAGGACCCAAAGGAATGTCGGGCAACTGGGAAAATTGTCCACAGAAAAGCCCAAAGCACAAAAGCCATAGAAAGGGGCCGAAAGAAAATCCTAACCAAAGAGAACAAAAGACTCATAGGGAAAAAGCCCACAGAAAAGACCCGACAGAACTTGCCAAGGACGGTGAAGTCCTGAAATCCATCAATTTTAAGGAGGTAGATTAGCCATTGTTTAAAGTGATAATGGGTGCGCGGGCATCAATTTTAAGGCAGTGAAGTAGCCATTTGTTTTTTGAACTACCTGAGCACCAACCATGGAAAGAGCCCAAGGAATGTAGCGACCCGCTAGAAGATCGCCCCTGAGGGCTAAGAAAGCAAAAAGAGATAAAGCAGGAAGAAGACAAGGCACAAAAAGAGATAAAACAAGAGGCAAGTTATTACCAGATGAGCGGCATGACCTATTTTCTCTAGCTAGCATTTATGAGGGGACAAAGAACAGTCTAGTTACAAAAAAGAGGTGTGGCCATATTTTTTTAAATCAAGATGGAATGCCAAAGTCAAAGCAAGAGCTGACAATCAGACGGCTGCCTCTTCCCAAGGTTCAGAACGCACATGGCCAGATTGCAAAAAAGATCACCAAAATATTTCCCAGGAAGAACCAAGTTCTCTTCCTCTTTCTATATATTGTAAAAATTCTCATTTGAGAAGGATCCAATTCTCTCAGCCTAAAGGCAAAACTCTACCTAAAATCTCTTAGGCTTGTGAGGCAGAGTTCTGCTAGTTTTTACCGTGAATAAGAACTTAGCTTTGTTACCTCTATCTGGACTTGCATTTTAAAGTATATGTATGTTTTCTTCTTTTGTGTTAAGTCATTGTCTTTCATGCTTTCACAGATCGATCACAACATGTCCAGTGCATTGTGAAGTCTCCTTTTTGTAGGTCTGCCAGAAGTGTCTACAAAAAGAATATGGGTGCCTGTGAATAGGCTATCAAAGTGTGTCCTAAAATAACTTTGCTAGTTCCTTCCTCCCTGTACTTCCATAGACCCCTAGCTGACTATTGCAAAATAACTTCCCACTTCAGATGAAGTGTATGGGCACTTATTTTGGTGAAAAGTGTATATTCGGGCTGAGTGGGTCACATTTTCTGGTGTATCACCTTTTACTTTTTAAGCTTATGTTCTATTTTTAGCATCTCTCTCTCTCCCTTTTCATCCCCCCCCTTTTTTCATTTTATTTGTTAGAAGTAGGAGAAACCAGGGCCTAAAGAATACATCAGAGGGAGCTAACCCTTATCTAGAGACTCTCCCCTCCAACTTCATCGATCCCACAGGTGAGAGGGGAGTTTCCATTATTGCATGTGGAAAGGTAGGAGCTTGGCCTCCTGCCTCAGGTGCAATCCACTGCGTCAATAGTACCAAAGGGAGGGGAAGATTCATTAGGTTGGTTAGCTTCAAGATCAACAGTAAAGCTATGAAAATAATCTTTAAGAGAAATTGCTTGATTAAGACCTTCAATTCAAGGATATTATCATCTAGAAGGCTATCTTGAAGGGAAAAAGTGGTTAGAATAGGAGCTATGGTAAGTTGGTCAGCTATGACTTTCCCTTTGATAGCTTTTTGCATGATAATGTGAAGATCAAATTCCATTAGTAAGACCATCCACTTTACAATTATATCTCCTAGAAGAAATGCTTTGGATAATAAATGATGAAGGGGGTCAGAATGAATGATGACATAGGTGGTTTGGTAAAGCATGTAGTGATGAAGCTTTTTAGTAGCAAAATAGATAGCAAGACAATCACTCTCAAATTTAGTATAACATGTTTCATAATCGATGACACCTCAACTAATATAGTACATGGTATACTCCTTGCCCATGTCATCCTTTTGGACAAGCATTGCCTCAATTGAAATAGGTGTGGAAGAAGTATAAATAATCAAAGGTTTATCATTAGAAGGAGGATGAAGTGTAGGTGGATGAAACAATGACTCTTTCATATTGTCAAATGATTTTTGACATGGATTTGTCCATTCCAAGGTTATGCCTTTCTTAAGAATGGAATTAATGGAGTGAATTCAATAAGCAATGTTAAGAACAAATTGTCTAATTTCCCTAAGTTTGCCTAAATAGGTATGAATATCAAGAATAGAGTGAGGAATGGGAATGTTAATAATAGCATGAATCTTGGTTGGATCAACATCAATTCGATGGAGAGATACTAAGAATCCTAAAAATTTGATAAATGTAACTCCAAAAACACATTTGAAAGGATTAAGTTAGACTTTATATTTAAGGAGATGATCAAAGATGATGGTAAGATTGGAAAGGTAGTTTTTACGATGCTTGGATTTGGTGATAAGATCATACACGTATGTTTCAATAATTTTATAGATGAGGTCATGAAATATATGAGTCATTGCATGTTGGTAAGTGGCCCCAAAAATTTTGAGACTAAAGGGCATTTTTACATAACAATAGCTACCTCATTCCATGGTGAAAGTAGTCTTATGTTGGTCCTCAGGAGCTATATGAATCTGATTATATCTTGAAAAGCCATCCATAAGAGATAAAATTTAATATCCATCCATGGAATCAATAATATCATCAATTGAAGGAAAAGGAAAGTTGTCTTTAGGATAAGCAAGATTAAGATTTTAGAAATTAATGCAAATATGAATGACCATAATGACCTTTTTTTTAACAGGAATAATATTGGAAACACATTTAGAATAATCCACAGGTTTAATAAATTTAGCATCAAGTAGTTTGATGATTTACTTATGGAATAATTTGGTAACTTAAAAGGGAAATTTGAATTTCTTCTAATGCATAGGTTTGGCATTAGGATATGTAATGATGTTATGGACCACTATGATAAGGTCAATACCAGACATGTCTTGGTAAGACCATGTGAATGCCTCTTGATATTTATCGAAAAATATGATGAAATTATCATGTTCAAAGGGTGAAATTTCTTTGGAAACTATGATTGGTCTAGGGCATGAGTGAGTAACATATTCAATATGAGTTATTTCTTCAATAATTATGGCATTACCATCTTGAAAGTGGTATGGTGCATTGGGTAACAATAAAATTGGATTAGTTATAGGATCAATGATAGAGATAAAGTTGTTGAAGCGAGGAGTTTTAATTTTAAAATGTCCAAGGTTATGATGTTTTCAAGGGAGTTGAGGTTCTTGGGCATAAATTAATTCAAGAATAGTTTCATCACTAGCTAAATTAGGAAGAGGACCATCATACTCAACATCTACTTCTAGATCTAGAATTCAGTTATCATGACAATCATATTCAGAATATATTTGATGGACATTAGTTGCCTTGGCATCAAATGTGATTATAGGAGTAGAAGAAGTAGATGGAGTGGAAGAGGTAGATGGATTAGATTTGTTGAGAGGATCCAAATGAGGTAGAGAAGGTGAAGGTGCTTTCAAAGGTTTGAAAGGTGTAAGTTGTTCTACCACCCAAGGAGAAATGATAAGAGGAGGATTTATAGGAAGCACATAACCCTCAGGTTCTAAGTGTTTAGCTAAAAAAATGGTATGCACATCCTATTTGAAATCATGAATTTGGGCTAAGGTCTTTTGATAATGTAAGACATCCAAGTCTCTTGATTGAGCTTGGGCCATGATATAGTTATCATCATATGTAGGAGAAATTGTGCATGCTTGAGATTCAGGAGGATCTTCAGAAGGTGAAATCCCAAGATTATTGAATGTTTGAGGAGACATGGTGAGAGTATTTTAAAATAATTTATCCACTCCAAAATAATTGCAAGTAAAAGCATCTTCAATTAAAGAAGTCTCTTGAGCATTGCATGGAGGGGAAAAATTAGTAATATCATCCATGAGAGGAATGGTATAATGACTAGGTAAAAGAGAAGGGGGAAGCCATTCTGAAATATATGGAGGTAATCTGGTAGTGTTGAAAGTATGTTGTAATTCATTGGGCTCATTATCATCACAATCTACAAGAGTAACTTGTAAATCAGGATTCATATTGATGAACTTGGGTAAAAGAGAATTATTATTTTTAGGGATCATAGGAATATGATATTGTGATTTTGGATTAGGCGATTAGATACTCCATGGGTTGGGATCAACTTCATGCTTATAGTGTTTTCCATTCTGGATAAATTTAATGCATTGACTATCAAAAGAAGTAATGGCCCTCATTCGATGAGTCCATAGATGACCAAGGAGTATGTTATAAGATAAATGAAGGTCAAGAACCATGAGTTTATTTTGAATGGTCTTAGGACCAATGGTTAAGGGAAGCCATATAAAACCAAGTGGATTTTTATTAGTCTTGTCAAAACCATGACAAGTAAGATGGGTTTGTTTAAGATGACTTTTATTATAACCAAGTTGTTGTAGAAGTCATAAAGAGGTTACATTAATACCAGAACCTTCATCAACTAGAAATTTTTGAATGAGGGTGGAATTAATGTCTATTTTTATGAAGAGAGGTGGATCATCAGCATGAAAGAGGATTTCATCATTAATCATGTCTTCTTCAACAAATTCAATGGAAGGTTTTGAAGGACACATAGATTCGATAATATTAATGTTAGTTGGTTGAGAATCAATATAAGGTGGTTGTTCCTCTAAGGAAGAGGTATCTTCAATCTCTTGGAGTTGTTTCATAAGGAATTTATGATGATAAGGTGACGTGTGAATCAACTCCATAAGAGGAATTACATGGCATAGAGTTAAGTTCTTCAATAAAATTCTAGTGACAATTAGAAGAAGAGCCACGTGGTTTAGAAGATAGATTAGACTTTGGAGGAATAGATGTGGTTGGAGGATTAGAAGGAGAGAGTTGTTCCTTAGGTGCTTCTGATTCAATATTGATGGTGGTGGTATCTTTAAGCAATTATTCCTCCAAATAAGGTTTCTTAGGCTTGAAAATAGGATCTTTATGGGAAAGTTTCTGATGATAGTTAACTTTAGCCGTATTGACATATTGAGAGTTGTTAAAGTATTGATCATAATTGGTGTCAATTGCACAAACATCCTTGGAAGTTGATTGATTATGGAAAGAATATTTTTTGTTATTAGATGTAGAAGCCTCAGAGGATTGTCATTTTTGAAAATAATTATTTTACTCTTAATGATGATGTCTAATCATGGTTTCATGGTCGAATGAATCACCAAGCATGTAAGAAATACCACATTTAGAAAGCCCTCTACAAGATTCATGAGAATGTCTAATGTTGGCATGAACCAAAAAAATAGATTGTGATCATACCACTTAGGAGGAGCATTAGGATATATGAAAGGTTTAGAGGGCAATAAAAATTATCTCATTTTATGTACCAAAAGAGGTATGTGAGATGGTAAAGGGATATCATTTTTGGTAACTCTTGATTTGGCTTGAGAAGTGTTACTAGTGATAGCATTAGATGTTTGGAAGATCATTTAAGAAACTTATAATTAGGTTTGAATTACTTCATAATAAATTCTTTCCATTTAGCTTGGTCAAGAGATTCATTAAGAGTTTGATTAGCAAAGGTTCAAACCTTGTATTGAAGAGTGGGAGTTCAAGCGGTGGTAAAGAGTTTGAATAAGTTATCATCAAACATATTATGATTGGATTTATGAGATCGGGATCTACATATTTTAATAAATTCATGCATTATGAGTTTGCTTAGCATTTATGAAATGGCTAAGACAATTCTTAGGAAGATCATTGTTTTGAAATTGTTTAACTAAAGGATTGACCAAATCTTCAAGTTGCCAAATAGAATGTTAAGGTAATTGATTATACCATTCTAATACATCACCATTAAAATTTTTAACTAAGAGTTTATTAGTGGAAAATGTATTAGTTTGGATCCATTCTTTGTAGAGATTACCAAAGGCTTTAATAAATGAGGCAGGGTCTTTAGTCCCATCATGTTTGATAGTTTGTGATATCTTACCAATGTTAATAGATACAATGAAGGTAGCTAAAGGATAATTTTGAATGGTTTGAATCATATTGTTATTCATTATTCGTTTGGTATTAACATTACTTGAGGCATCTTGAAGAGGTGGAGGAATGTAGTTAGGATTAGATTGAGGATGCATGATTGGAGGTTGATTAATTACATTGATTAAGTGTTGTTGAAGTTACATCATTTGATTGGTATTAAATTTTTACATACTGTTCATTTTTTGAATTACTTGATCTAATATTTGGGTTTTCTTAGGTGGTGGATTAGTTTTGAAAGGAACACTCCCTAAATTTATGTGGGGAGGATTATTAGAAGGAGGGTTATTGACAGGATTATTAAGCAAACTTGTGTCAATCACTTTTACATTGGTTTGAAGATTTTGAGAAGTTTATTGATAGGTGTAAAAAATATTATATCCATCAACTTCATCTTGAAGTGTTATTTTAACCATGTGATAATTTGAAGATGAAGGAGGAGAAGAGGTGCCCCAAGAGTGATTGCTCTCTTGGAAAGAAAAGAAAGGGAGAAATTAACATCCCATATAAGATCTAAATGGATTAAGACTATCCAAAAAGATTATGATAGGAGACCTCATTTTAATTAAAAATAAATGAATAGAATGCAAAATGAAAGAGATGGAGAATTGGGTTGATAAATAGGGATAGCAGGAAACATAACTAGGTTGACTAGGTTGACCTAGTGTAAAAACAAGACCTAAAAACTATACTAGGTTGGCCTAGTGTAGTGAATAGGGGTAGAAAATAGGGTCTAAGATACTATTAGGTTGACTAGATCAACCTAGTATAGTAGACAAGGAAAAATAAAAGATTGATAGTAAGATAGGGAATAAAACAAGATAATTTGTAGTTAATCCAAGAAAGTGAATGCTGAAAGTAAACAAACAGTTAATTAGATTAATGTTAGTCAATCTAATTGAATCACACAAAACAAAATTCTTGCACCAATATTGGCTAGTGCAAATTATTTTACACACAATTGAACAAAGAGTAAGCAAACAACTTGGAAAGTAAAGCTAGCTAATTAGTCCACCTAGAATGTTAGATTATTTAAGAATGATTTTTAATGATAGAAGGTTGTCTATAAATAAGTTACTAAATAACAATCTATGGATGGTTTTAGGTGAGTTTAGGATGAAAGGGACTGTAGTGGTAATGATACGGGCTTGGTATTAGGGCCTACCCCTCTCTTCACACACCACAATGATAAGGGTGTCATAGCTTAGCCAAAATATACCATTAACCATGATTTATACTTGATCAAAGTATCAATTCCCTCTTTGGTGATGAAATCCAAGCAGGTTGGCCTATGTAGTCAAATGTTAAAATGCTTTTTGATGTTAAGTGATTTGGCTATGTATGCATAAAATAGAAATAGTGAAACTAAGCGATTAATTAAAAACCTCTTAATTAGACTATATGAACTATTTTAAGCATGTAAATAGATGAAATAAAAGATGTGATTAGCATATAAGGTGAATTCTAACTTTGAAACAAGGTATAGTGAAAACACTATATGCACAACAAACAGAACTAGGTCGAGAGTGTCAAACTAGTACTATTGAAAATAGGGTTTGGAAAACCTATTAGGTCAATCAGGTCAGCCTAGTTATTTCAAATAATAAATAGGACATAGAAATAGGTTGACCAGGTTGATCTAGTTGGTTGTACAAAGGTAGTTTTGAAGGTTGTAAACTTGAAAAGAAAGTATAGAAATAGAGAGATACAAAAGAATATAAACTCACCTTGATAGTTCAGAGATAGAAATTATTGATCCAAAAGTTGCAAATTGGGTCAATCTAGTCGACTAAGCAATATATAAATCTACTGAAAAATTACTAAAAATGCACTAGGTTCACTTGGTTGACCTAGTTGGTTTGATTGGAATTTTTAAAATGTACTAGGTCAAGCTAGTCAACCTAATAGGATGATCTAAAAGTTTGGAAACTAGAATCTGTATTGGGTTGAGATGATCAATCAGACTGTATAAAAACTACTATAAAGTGATTGCAAATATACTAGGTCAACTGGGTTGGCTTAGTAGGCTAAACTGGTATTCCAAAAAGTGTTGAGAACCTATACTGGGTCAAGCTACTTGATTTAGTTCCCTATTTCTATGCACAAAGAAAAATAAAATTGAGTCGACAGAATTGAACCAATATGTCAAAATATATGATAGAAATGATGACAAAATAATGAAATAAAAGTGAAAAAATACAAGGGTTGAATTCATGATGGGTTCACCATAATGTATGCAATCAAAATTACATGATGCACAATAAATTAATACTAGATCAGATAAGATAGAGCACACCTACACTTTTTATTAGGTATACATTTGTTAAGCAGGAACATAACCAATATGGGGATCTACTAGACCCAATTAAGGGATAACTTATATCAATTATCACAATACATCATGCTAGGAAGGGTTCCAAAGCCTATAATCTAATATAATCACACAACCCTAAAATATTCCTATGATTTGATATTCACTTATGCTAATAAACAAGAAAGTAGACTATTCTAATGATAATAAAAGTAAACTAATCTAGTGTGCACCAAAGCTTGTGGCACAATGAGATGGGTTAGATGCAAAGAAAAATATGTATAAGGAGATTCAAATAAATTAAGTATGAGTAACACCCTAATACATAAAATATGAAGAGTAATATTTTTTGAGCTAACACTTATGCTACTTCTATCTACTAAAAGAGAGGAGAACAAAGTTAGAATATACTTACTTGAATGTGAACCCATCGTCATTCAATCTCTCCCTTAGCCAATGGGGCTTTGTAAGTGGTTGTTGTGGTTCATAAGGATCACTTTATTAGGACAAAGCATCCAAGACCTATCCACAAGACTAGATTATTCAAAATAAGAAACTTAAATTAAGACTCCTCAACTAGAATGGTGGAAGATCAGATTGTGAAGAACTACAAGCAAATAATAACTCTTTATTGTATATCCTTAATAATGATCAAAATGACCTTGTATATATAAGAGTATCTCACTTAAAAATAATTCAAACATGTCATTTGTGCTAGGTCAATCAGGTATACCTAGTACATTCTTGGGCTAATGCCTAAAATCTATGTTAGGTCAGCTAGAAGACAAACAAGTTAAAAGAGCTAAAGTGACCCCAAAATACACTAGGTCGACCAAGTCAACCTAGTGTACTAAATAGGTAAAAAGGGTGTAAAGCAAGGATAATAAGGATAAAAAGAGGAAAAGACTATATTAATGTACAAGGGAGGATAAATAACTTAGGGAAAGGTTTTAGGAGCTAAATATATTGAGAATAATGTGTTAATAAGGGACAACAATCCTGCGAAGCACCAAAAGTTTGCCCACCCCTTTCCTAGTGTACCCCTTAGGGCATGCACTCAGAGAGGTTGAGTCATGATGGGTTATTTCAAGATGTAAATCATCATTATTTGATAAAATTTAAAAATATTATGTGTATACACATCCCTTTTGTTATCTCATATCAGTTTGAAGTGATGACAAGTGACAAGTGATGACAAGTGTTGGTTTTGGATAGTCTTCTCATTGATTATTTGAAAGAAACATTAAAATGTATCTAGAGAATACTATTATGTACGGGTTTAAATTTTATTATCTTCTTATGGTCATTTTATAATGTTTCAAGAGGTTTAGAGATGAAAATTTAGGTTTCAAGCAAAACTATGCCTAGAATTTTGCTCTTGGAATGAGAGTAAGTTGAGTGATTTGTGCATGTTTAATGACACACAAGCTTATTATAGGGTGTATAAATATTTTTTATATTTTATCCAATGATAATCCACCTCATGAAGGAACAAAATTATCCCAAGTCACTTAAAAACACCTCTATGTCCCATATAGGGCAAAAAATATGCAGTTTAGAATTTTTTATTTTTTTTTGGAGTTTTATGAATAGTTTTTATGTTTTTATAACTCCCATAGGTATATCCCATTAAAAATTATATAATTAAATAAATAAGGGAGATATGTGAGCCTTAAAACTTATTTTTTATGCCCTAAGCTAATTCAAGGCTTTTTGAGGCCTAGAAAGACCAAATTGAGAATTTTGGTGAGTTTTCAATGGAGTAGAGGGATAAAAACTTGCATTGAGATCTGTGAAAAAATTAAAATTATATTAAAATCATAATTATGCCTATTATCTACCCAAATCATGAAAATTTACCAAATTATAGGCTTTCACTTACATTTGGCAAGATTGGTAAGGTGACAAAGTGAGCATAGAAGATGTCAGATATGGTGCATCATTTTTAGGAGTTTCAAATCATATCATAAGGTGTCAATAAGATATATAAACATGTTTTGTATATTAATTTATGTTTTTAACCACTCAATAAATTAGGGTAGGGAAGTAGGAGGTGTGCAAGTGAAGGATTACAAGTCTACAGGTCATCAAGAGTGGTCTTCTTGAGCTTTTAAGATAGTGCCAAGAATATTGAGAATTTAAGGAGTTGAGGATAGGTTTTTATAATAATTAGAAATTCATAATAATTAAATAAATTTTATATCAGTTTATATATTAACTTTACTATGTTATTGCCTTACAAGCTTGCTAAAACCCTAGTTAAGGGTTTGGATGTACCAAAATGCCCATAACTTGTCTTTGGTGCATAAAAAGGGCATGAAATTGTGTATAATAATGGGAAAATGTAATTTTAAAGTTTTTAAGGTGGTTTAGAGGTTTTTTTAGGTATATGTAGGATATATGGCCAAAACTTAGATCCAAAGAAGCTTAAAACCCTAGTGGGATAGGTCTATAAGAGAGTGTAGCTGTTAGGTGAGATCAAGAAGGGTCTTGAGATATTGAGAAGAGTTTAAATATGTTTTAGTGATTTTTTTGAGGTTTTTTAAGGGTCATTGGACCAATAATATAATTTATACTATTCATGGATAGTAAGAAGCCTAATTAGGCCTTGAAGGGCTAAGAGCCTAAGAGGAAGAAAGTTTGGAAACTTGAAGGGGAAAAGGTGTAAGGATGTGATCATAATTGAGTTGGATTGGAAAGAGTATGAAGATAATGTAAGGGATTTTTTAAGTTAGTAGGAATGCCCTAGAGTCAAGAATGAGTAGTGAGAGAATGAGTAGTGAAAGAGTGAACTAGGCCTATTAGGCCTTGTAACCCAAGTTGGGCAAAAGTGTGAAATAAGAGAAGGGAATAATTGAGGTATCTAAGGTAATTTTGTGGGATTTTTTTAAGTCATTTTATGAGTTTGGTAGTTATTGGAGGTGGTTTTATGTGTTAATATCAAGTTGAAGGCAACTAGGCCAAGACCTAGTCTAGAAGGCATGTAGAGATTGTGAGGAAGATTAAATTTAATGGGGAGAGTGGATATTTTAGAGTGATTTGGATCTTGATAGGTGATTTAGGTGAATATAATAAGTCTAAGGAAGCATAAGGTAGTCTTGATGTTGACAAGAAAAGGGTCTAGAGATAAAGTATATTCAAATCGAGTGAAAAGGAGTAAGAACAAGGTATTAAACAAAAGGAGTTTTTAAGATCAAAATTGTAATTATATATATCAAGGTTTGTAATCAGTTTTTAGGTGGAAAGGAAGTGATAAGTTGAATAAATTTTAGGGTTACAATTCTATAATATAATATTATATGGGACAATCATCAAGAAGTGGAGAGTTTTGCATCTCTGAGTCATGTCAAGTGGGAAATTGTGTGAAAAAGTGGTAATAAGTGTATTAGGGTATGTTACAAGTCAAATCACATTTTCATAGTGTTTCCAAGTTGAGATTTAAAATTATGAATGCTCTTAGCTAGGTTAGACTCCTAAACCCTGGTTGAGGGTTAGATTCACCAAAAAGCTATTTTATTTTGTTTAAACGATAGAAAGAGTATGATATTATGTATAATGATGTGGATAGATTAATTTTAAGTGTATAAGTTTAATTTGAGGTCATAAATTTTTTTTAGGTGAATTATCACCAGAACATAGTTAGATAGAAGCCTAAAACCCCCAAGGGATAGTCCTAAAAGGGGATAGTGGTGCCAAAAGAGTTTGAGTAGGACCTTGAGCCTTTAGGATAACAAGAGATAATTTTTGAATCAATTTATTTAATTTAAAAAAAAATAAATTCTATGAATATATAAGGATATATAATAGAAAGTGATATATTGAAGGCCTAGTTAGGCCTAGTCCCTTAAGCCAATAAAGTGAAGAATGTCGATAAAGTAGAAGAGTGGAGGTGTAAGATTGTGAGAATAGTT